>CABHPP010143133.1:0-30955 GCA_902168425.1 Peromyscus attwateri
AAAAAAAGAGAGAACTAGGGACTCATCATTCCTCTCCACATTCTATTCTTTCCCTTGTTTTACATTTTTTAAATTTTTCATTGGTGGATTCTGCTGGAGTTTACCGGTAGATTCTGCTGGAATATCCGATGCAGACAAGCACTGGAGAGCTCTTGTTGCAAATCACCCTCTGGAGTGATGGAAGGATCTTTCTACTAGCATGTGGAGGAGACCCGATCTAGTGTTGGTGTGGCCCCGGGGTTCTGTTTATGTCTTTCCTCAGGACAATGAGGTTCCTCTTTGGATTCCTGAGCACTGAACGTGCCCTGTGGCTGCTGCTGAAGCCCAACATGACAGAGACCTAATGGGTCTTCATGAAAAACCTACCCTTCTAATGCCAATGGAGATTGAGAGCCCAATATCGCCAGCTTTGGCAAGCATTAATGTAAGCATAGGAACTGTAACCATGAGATTGGATTCTCCAGAAGAGCTGCCAGCTAAAGTTGTGCTGGGATCAAGAAAAATGGGCCGTGGCGGTACGTGTTATTGGAGTTGTATCCATGCCAGTGGATGTCCACACAATCCAGAAGAGAATTTGACATTGCTGCTGCCGCTGTTCCTGTTATAGCAATGGTGCCCACCACTGCTACTCTTTCTGGGATTACCATTTCATAATTGCTTACTACAGCTAGCACAATGGAGACCTTGGCAACAAAAGTAGCTACCACAGTTAGTTAATCTTTCATTCTATTGGGCATGATAAATTTAATTCAGTAGTTATATATATCTCGATTGGCTTTGAAAATTATAAATTTATAAACTCAAATTCCAGTTGCTTTTGGGATACTATCTTACAAGGACACCAACGTACAGTATGGCTCGTTAAGGAAGAGAATGGCTCAGTTGCCTTTAGCCTACTGGCTATGGGTGAGATAGGACCTCTGTTGGTCTTTTCTGTATCGAACACACAGATTGCAAGCCCAGTGCCACTTTGAGATCTTTGGCAGCAATTAACTATGCAGCTCACACACGATTGAGCCTGTATAAAAATGAGTATTCAAAGACGGGTAATGCCTGGGGAGCACTCACCAACCTAAGACAGAGTACCTGTGTGGCCTGGGCAGGCATCTCCATGACGGGTAAGGTGACGTGCTAACGTCCCACACAACCCAAGTCAGAAGCTCATTTTTTAATAAAAGGGGGACCTGTAGGGCCCTGGCCCCCGTTTTGGGTAACTGCTGCCTTGGTTGTGCACCTTGACCTTGATATCCTCCCTATGCTAATTCCCTGCCAGGTTCCACCCTCCTGAATGCTTAAGGGAAGTTCCTTGTCTGTGTATCCTGAATAATGGGCGTTAACAGATTAGAAGCAAGATTGTAAAACATCAGTAGCGAACTTCTGCCCTCCGGGGTCCTCCCATTGTGCTGTAAGCCTGTATTTAAGACTTCCTCCCCCCTTCAATAAATGACATTCGGCATTTAAAATTAAAATATATATATATATACATAAAATTGAATGAATAATGCAAATGTAATCTATGAATACCACAAATGTGATTAATATCATGAGTGTAATTAAATAATATCATGAGTGTAATTTAAAAAAAAAAAAAAAAAGCTCAGAAAGGTTATAGAGAGCCCAGCACTGTCCTTCATCTGCTTCCTCCCTGCAGACACAATGTGGCCAGTCTTCTCATGTTCTTACCAACGTGCCTTCCCCCGCCAGGATGAGCCGGACCACCAAGCCTTTCCTTGAGCCTCTTCTTAGGTACTTGTCACAGTACCAAAAACTGATGCACTGACTTGTGCCGGTTTCATAAGGACTGCACTCTGAAACAGTGAGCTATGAAATTCACAGCATGAGGACATGGTGGTGCCCTTGTTTGAATAATTCTGCAGGCTAACAAGAAAGGGAATCTCACAAGTCAGGGACAAGCCAGAACTCCACTTGGTTCATTTCATGAGAAAGTTGCTAAGGGGACCTTATCTGTAGTAGGAACAGGGTGGAAAGGGGAACCTGTGGTTGGGCCATTTGAGGCTCTTTCTATTTCACCAGAAACCACAAGACACACTGCGCTGGGGCTTAATTTTAGGCCTCACCTCACTTGTTAAACACTATTGAATGGAGGACATAGAAACCGGTAGCCCGAGACTCAGTAGGCAAGTTGACTGAGGTGACCTGAAATGAAAAAGGTTAGCCAGCATCCTCAGAACGAAGAGCCTGGCTCTTTCCAAACTGCTTGGCAATCCTCAGGAGAGACCTTCTCATTCCAAGGTATTGCAAGGCTGACAGGGCCAGCTTGTCTAGGGAGAGCCTCAAGGGCAGTATTTCAGGGCATTCAAGCTTGTGAGGAAAATGAGTGTTGGCAGCCTGGTGTCCTGGAGTCACTTCCACACCTCCCTGCAAAGCCAGTGTGTTTTGCTGGTGTGATTTCAAATGCCCATAAAAATCAAGCTATGATGGGGAGAATATAGTATCTTCTTGGAAGGGGGCCCTGTTTGGAGCAAAGAGCGTTGAGACAATGTTCCAACTAGAGATAACTGACCCAGGAGTCCTCCAAGATCATGCGGTCCTGGATAACAACTTGGCTGAAGAGTTCATTGAAGATGGTGTGCTCACATCTTTAATTCCAGTACTCAGGAAACCAAGCCAGGAGGATCGATGAAGCTGCAGAGTGACATCCTTTCTCAAAAACAACAAAATCCCAGCATGCTTGGCCTTTAACATTGAAGTTGCAATATTGGTGTCTTTACTTAAATGTGTGGTTGTGCTGAACATTAACGTATTCCATTTTCCTTGGTAGACGTGTATGGTCATTGGTATTTCTTAATCTCCATGTTCTCCAGGTTGAATGTTTTCTGTTCTCTTACCTGTCCCCAAAGGAGAGAGGTAGTGATCTCAGAGCTGCCTGGTTGGGAAGGTATATAGATCCACTCCCCATCCCCCATCTCTCAGAAAGCATCTCCTGCAATGCTCTTCCCCTCCCCAACATGTTTGTACCTCACTACCACTTGCAGGAGCTCCTTTTACTGCCGGCCCCTCCTTCCTTCACAACCGCCTTGTGGAACATGCACAGGCTGGTTCATCAGAATTCCTTCATGGCCTTGGTCTTCTCCTGTTTGGTCTTGTCATTGTGCCTTCTCTCTACTTCCCCTCCACACTGTCTTCCTTAGCTGGCTCATCTACCCTCACATAGAACCCTGCTCTTCCTCTTCTGTCCTCATCCATGCTTGAGGGCTCTCTGAGCCTGAGAAGATGGCAGAGCAGACTGCAGCACCAACTGAGAGGACCACATGCGTCCATTTCATTTCCTAGTTGTTTTAAAATCCCACCCTTCAATTTCATCCCCTTCACCTAGGTCCAGGCCAGCACTGACATCCTGTGAGCAGCCTTTGTAACTGGCCCCACCCCATCTCTTCCACCCAGTCTAATCAGGGAATAGGGGGTATCCTGGCCTTGAGATCCCTGATGGTTCATTTTGATTGTCACCTTGAGTGAATTGAGAAGAGCCTAAGAGACTGGAAAAGCACACATCTGGCTGTGTCTACGAGGGCATTCCCTGGATGGATTAACTAAAGAAGGAAGGACATGGGCACAACATCCTATAGGCTGGGATTCTGTATGGAATGGAAGGGGGAGGGTAAAAGAGCTGGCCAGGCAGTCAGTTTTTTCCTCTGGTCACCATGGTGTGAGATGTTCCGTTTAGATCTGTCCTCTGTGGTATACCTTCTGAATCTGTGAGATAAAGGAAGTCTTTCCTCCCTGTAAGTCGTTTGTGCCAGGTCCCTGGTCATGATAAAGCCCACACAGTTTCTTTTCTGGTTTCTGCACTGAAGAGGATCCAGTTCCACTTCCCTGGAGCTGGACCTCTGCTCATAGGGCTGTAAGTTGATAGATCAAGTGGTTGCTCCCACCCAAGCCCAGTGACAAACCTTCCTCCCACCTGACCCTCCCCCAGACAATTCTAGACCAGGATCTAGACATTCAAGACATGCAGGATCTCTGTTGTTGTTTGAATCTTAGATAGTCTTTTAATAATAATAATAATAATAATAATAATAATAATAATAATAATACCCAAAGCCAGATATCAGGGTGAAAGCTGAAAGATCAGAGAAGCAGAACATTCAGCCACTACCTCTTACTTCTAAGAAACTCTCAGCTTCAAGAGAATGAGTTCCTGTTTCCTCATGCCTTATATACCTTTCTCTGCCCTGCCATATTACTTCCTGGGATTTAAGGCGTGTGTGCTTCCCAAGCAAAGGCATGAGATTTCAAGTGCTGGGATTAAAGGTGTATGCCACCACTGCCTGACCTCTATGTCTAATCTAGTGGCTGGCTCTGTCCTCTAATCCTCAGGCAAGCTATTAGGGTACACAATATATCACCACACTCTGTGCCTTCTGGCCCTGCTCCGGTCTTGTCTCCTGAAGATGGAGCTGTAGCCAGGCCTGCAGTGTTGTCAAGGAATGGCCTCTTACCAGGGAATAGGATGTGGACAAAGCTGGCTGGAGGCTGGAGAAGTGTAGAGTCAGGAAGCTGTGAGATAGATGCTGGCCTTTGTCTCAATTTCTTCTTTTTGTCCAGTCTCATACCCCAGCCCTATGACACTGTACAGTCCACACTCAGCATGGATCCTCTCAATTAATCCTCTCTGGGAACATCGGTACAGACACACCCAGAGGTATAGCTCCTAGGTGACTTTAAATCAAACCAAGTTGACAATAAAGATTGATCAATACTGGAGGGAAGAAACTACAGAAGATAAATGGCTATGGGCCCTGCAGGTAGAAGGCAGGCCTGAGATCCCTCCCTGTCTCACCCCTAGGGACCTCACGTTACCCTCAAGAAGACATCTGATCGCATGAACCTGTACAATGGAGCTCAGGAAGGCTCCCTCTCTCTGCACTATGGCCTCAGTGTTTCTCCTTGGTCCCCTCTCACACTTGAATTCTGGACCTACTAAATAATACATCCCTTTAGCAGGTAACACACCACTCTTTCTTGCTGTTTCTTTGCCTATTTTTGTTCCCTGTTACCCAGTAGACATTTAAAGGAGGCACCACAACTTGCCTCTGCTTCTCTTTGCTCCAGGAACTGGACTTGGCACACAACGTAGATACTTGGGAGAAAGAGGCAGGGGCAGGCAAGCTGCATTTCTGCTGATGGGATTGGCTGCACCTCTGAGAGTAAGCTTGTTTCCCCTGGGTGGCTCTTTAAAAAGCTTCGGCAAGCCCTCTGACTCAGCTGAAAAGGAGGTGCACAGCTTAAGTAGCCGGGAAGGCCAGCATGGAATTGACACACACAAGTCCAGGTTGCAGGTCTCTGCAGCGTCGGAAGCTGTGGATAAGGATGCCAAGGTGGGCTTTAGATTAATGTTCAAACACACCAAGAGCGTATTCAGAGTTCCCTGTCTATAGGCTTCTACCGTGTCTTTTTCTATCGATAGAAAATGTGATTCTAGTGTGAACCCAGGTTAATGCATCAGTGGCTATGAGTATCATTTGCATCCTGACTCCACCTCTGACAACCCATCCCATAGATTAGCAAACCTTCTCTGCCCGGGGACCAAAAGTCAACATTTTAGCCTTCAAAAGCATCAACCTCTCAATGTAACTTTTGCAGCCCTAGAGAGGCCACAGGCAACATGGGAGCAAATGGCTGCGGTTGTGGGCCAATAAATCTTTGTGGATAGACCGGGTGTGGTTGTGCACATCTTTAATCCCTGCACTCAGGAGAAAGAGGTGGGTGAAACTCTGTGAATTCAAGACCATCCTGGTTTCCATGGCAAGTTCAACTTCAGCCAGGGCTATATAGTGGGACTTTGTCTCAAAAAAATAATATTTAAAAATTTATTGACAAAAACAAACAGTAGGCCGAATTGGTCCATAGGCCATAGTTTACCATTTCTTCACATCTCTTTTAAAAAATGAGAACTATAGTGTGCACCTCACTAGCAGACAGAGAAGTGTTACACGAAGTTGCCTTTAACAATAAAATAAATGGAAGCCCTGGAGGCGTGCACATTAGGAACAGCTGACCTCATTGACACAGTGCCCTCGTTAAGCACCCACTATACACTAGACACATTGTATTCACGATCCGTTAATGCTAATTTCTCATGTCTGTGATGAAAGCCACTCGAGAAAGGAGGAGCTTACTTTACCTCACAGTTGGAGGGTAGAGTCCACCATGGCTGAGGAGGCATAGACAGCAGGAGCCTGAGGCGGCTGGTCACACTGCATGGTAGTTAAGAATCAGAGAGATGCTCGCTGCTGCTCAGCTCACTCTTTCCCTTTTTATCCAGCCGAAGACCCCATCCTGTGGCATACATAGAACCACCCACATTTAGAGCGGCTCTTCCTGCCTCTGTTAATGTAATTTTCAAGTCCCTCCCACAGGATTGTCTCCTTGGTGAGTCTAGATCTTGCCAAACTGACACCAATATTAACCATCGTACCATCTTACTCAATCCTCACAAAGACCTTGCAAAACAAGAAACTGTTATTCATGGCCCCAGGGAGATGACCCAGCGGCTCTGAGTGCTTGCTGCCCTTTAGAAGAACCTGGGTTCAGTTCCTAGCTCCCACGTAGGGTAGCTCACGACTGCCTGTAACTCCAACTCAAGAGGACTCAATGTCCTCTTCTGGCCTCCAAAGACACCTTGCACTCACATGTACACATGAATACACACACACACACACACACACACACACACACACACACACTCACACACTTTGAAAATAAAATAAACATTAAACTAAAAAGAAAAAAAGTGTTACTTACTAAGCGAGGTGGTGGTAACTCACGCCTTTGACCACAGCACTGAGGAGGCAGAGGAAGATGAATCTCTGAGTTCAGGGCCAGCCTGGTCTATGGAGTGAGTTCCAGGACAGCCAGGGATACATGGAGAAATCCTGTCTTGAAAAACAAAACGGAAACAAAAAAAGTTACCTACTAATTGATATACGAGGAGTAAACTGAGGCCCAAGAGCTGTGGTCTGGAGGTCCCACAGGCAGTCAAGAGACTGATGGAAGTCTCCCAGCAGCTCCTGTATGTAAATGAGCAGCCTCCCAAAAGCAACGCAAGTGCAGGCCAGGTGGAAATAAGAGAAACAACCGAATACTTGAGTACAAACTGATTGGCCCCTGGGCGTTCAGACCACAGGCAGGACCAGATAATCTTCTCTTTACCATGTTAGCTTTGGTAGCTGGTGACTCTTTGTTGGAAGAGTGGGACTTTTCCTGGGCACATGCCCAAATTTAAATCCTAAACAAGGCAAGCTCTCAACAACAGGCTCTGCCAGTGGTGGAGGGAGGATCTTCTCTGCAAGAGATTGCCTGAGTCATACGGCAACCTTCCAGAACTTTCTGGGCCTGTCTAACACCAGGCCTCAGCCCCACAGGGTGGCTGGAGCAGCCAGCACTACTTCATCGTAGAATTTCCTGCCTCTAGGAGGCCAGATTTAGCAATCTGCCCTCCACAGCTGGCCTCGCGGTGACACTGGGCTCAGAGAGGCAGGGAACATGGCATCTGCAGGGGTGCTGTGCGGACAGAGATTAGAGAGGGGTTCGGGGGGACACCGACAGGCAGTGGCTTTCCTGTAAAGTTCACGCCAGGAGGAAAGGATTAAGGTAATTGCAGAAATCCCTGGCACTCCATCAGAGTGGTAGTGGACGATTGTTTTGTCTTGCATGTCACTGGCTTTGGACAGCCCGGGAGAGGCGACCTACCCATGACTTCACTCTAATCCCCAGCCACTCTGCCACCCCGCCAAGGAGAGAGGAGCTGAAAAATAAGAGCCTGTAAAGGAGGCGCTCCGACTGTACTTTCAATTTCCGAAGCTTGGATGGAGTTCCCGTGCAAGACAAAGCATGGAGTTTCTCCCTGCGAGAGAAAGACAGACAGCTGATCCTCCCAAGGCTTCACATAACTGTGTCTGTGCAGTGTGACAGGTGAGACAAATGGCACCTAGTTCAAGTACTGCACGGGGACAGGTGGCGGGCACCGGCTCACAAGCTCACCTGTCTTTTCTCATCTCTCAGGAACATCAGTTTGCGCTCCCCAAGGACACAAAGCAAGCAAAGAAAAGGCGCCAGTCTCGGGTCGTTCGTTATCGTCTCAACCCTACCCAGCACCACCCTGTGCCCCAAGCGAAACCAAATGGCAAGAGCCAGACTCTCCACCCCACACACAGAAGCTGTATATTTGTTTTTCTGTTTTTTGAGATCCCAAGTGACAGATACTGGAATCATTGTGGACAGACTTAGAAAAGAGGTAAACAATCCGAATGGCTGATCTCACCCCTGTCCTTGTCCTCTGTCAAAGCATTCTATTACGTGCGCCCAAATAATACTAGATCAATGGACTTTTGTTCCTACCCAGAGAAAATACCATATCTGAAAACTATGACCAGCTATGGAATTTTTGCCATGATGAGCTCTTAGGCTGCTCAGAAGATGGATGGCCACATGAAGTCTAGAAAGTTTGGTCCAGCTTAGGGCTCGAAGCCTGTTTCCATTCTCTGTCCCGTACTAAAAGCTTCCCTATATTGATAACTCAACAGTTTCCTCATTTGTAGGATGGGGAACAAAGCTCTCCATTCAGTATAGTGTGATCATTATGCGGACACATCCACCAGGCAGTGGGCACATCGTGTGGACGCCATCACCATCTCCACTTCATCACCAATTTCACCATCCACCGGGAAGGCATCAGATAGGACATTAGTGAACATTCTCCGGGGAAGCCGATCAATAGAACACATGGGCACTTGCTATTACGAATGATGTAGATCCACAAAGAGAGATTCATTTTAAGGAACTGGTCCACAGAATTATAGAGGTCAGTGAGTGTAAAATACTGAGGACTGACCAGCCAGGTGGAAATTCAGCCAGTCACTCATTCTACTCTGGAGTCCAAAGTCAGTCTGGAGGGAGAATCCCTTCATCTCTGGAAGATCTCTGTATATGTGTGTATACATATTTTGTGTTGGTGTACCCACATGTGTATGAGAGTAGATGTACACATGTGCGTGTGCATGTGTAGAGGCCAGACAGTAAGTCTTCCTCATTTCTCTCCACCTTATTTTTTTTTTTTTTTTTTTAGATAAGTTCTCCTACTGAACCTGGAGCTCATGGATTCAGCTAGACTGGCCAGGGATCTCTCTGTCCCTTCATCCTCTATGCTGGGTCTACAGACTCCGGCCATGGGTCAAACTGAGGTTTCATGCTTGTGCTTAGCTGTTATTGGGGTTTGGAATCAAAATGCTCACCACAGGCTCTTGTGTTTGCACCCTTGACGCCAGCTCGTGGCACTGCTTGAGACGGTCATGGAGCCTTTAGGAAGAGCCTTGCTGAAGGAACTGGGTGACTGGGGGCGGACTTGGAGCTTTTACAGTCCTGACTCCCTGTTCAGTCTCTACTTCCAGACCTCTGATGCAACGTAACCCACTGGCCTCCTGCTCCGGCCACCATCCTTTCCCTCCTGTGATGGACCACTTGGAACTGTAGCCACAATAAACCCTTCCCCTCTTTTGCTGTGTGGTCAGATATTTGTCTCACATCAGGAAGGAATGTAACTAACACATGTGCTTTACTGACTGGATCGGATTCCAGCCTCTTTTTCCCTCAAGGCTTTCCGCTGCTGATTAGACAAGGCCTGCCTGAGATTAGGAAAGGTTTAAAGTCTGCTGACTTAAATGCTGATCCCAGATAATAGACGCTATCGCTGCCACATCTGCACTGGTAATTGACAGAACAGCTGGGCACCATGGCCTTGAGAAGATGACACATGAAATTAACCTTCTCTGACTTTAGGGAAAGCCTGGCTTGCCAAGACAGTGAGTGCTGAGTAAGTCTTAAATTAACCAACCGCACACTATTAAAACCAGCCCAATAGGCTAATGAGGTGGGTTAGTGGGTAAAGGCGCTTGTCGCCAAGCCTGAGGACCTGAGTTCTAGCCAGCCCCAGAACGCACATAGTAAACAAGAAAACCGAAACTGTTCTCTGACCTCCACTGGTGCACCATGGTATCACAAACCCCTACACACACACACACACACACACACACACACACACACACACACACAAATAAATAAAATAAAATAAATATTAAAAAAATATCCCTCCATCAGTCACTGGACAAAGGCTCTGATGATAGTTAGGGTATCCGGTGCCTGTGGTGTGGTGCCTTGTGCAGCCTTTGTACAGTGGGAAGGGGCTTGAACCTGCCTAGGCTCAGTGTGCCAGGCTCTGCTGACTCCCCATGGGAGACCTTGATTTGGGGAATGTGGGGATGTGGGATGGCTTGGGAGGAGATGGGATCTGTGGGTAGTATGTAGAGTGAGTAGAAAATTTCTTAATAAAGAAAAAAATCCCAAAGATATTTAAATTAAAAAAAATTAATCAAACAAACAAAAAGCCTACCACCACCATAAAAAGTACAACCACTTGCTTAGCCCCTCAGAACCTACCAGAGTCCCAAGGAAGAGGCGTGATGGAAACTTCCCTGCTAGAAACTGGAATCCCCAATTCAAATCCCAGCTGTTCTTCTGTTAGTGTGTGGCTTTTGGCAGATCCTGGAGTGTCACAGTTTCCTCAGTTACAACTCACAATTAGTGTGTCTGCCCTTGAGTAGCACAGAGGAAATATGAGGGTCACACATGGCCCTTTGATGAAGGGCCATTAGAGTAAACTTGGAAGCATCATCACAAAAGGCATAATCCTGAGGCACACAATGCTTTGCACAGATTGAATTCGATTACTCCTACCAAAGCAAAGAGAAGGAATCTCCACTCTGCCTTAAGTTTGACCTTACCCTGATCGCACAATCATTAATGTTTTCAATTAGAATTAATTTTCGAGCCTGCTTGGGATTTAGAATGGCTTTCTAAGATGCGAATTAAAGAACTAAGATGTCAGAACACTAACCCTTTCTCTCCCCCTCTATCAATAAAATTCCACATTGAAAGCATTCTGTTCCATTTGCACAGGGCTCAGCCCAGCAGGCCCAGCTAATATTTGTTGTAAATAATTCATCTGTTGCAGAAATATCTATGGAGCCCTTGCCACACATGGTGTATTGCTCCAGACATCGAAGGAAAGGTCGGTGGTGGTGGTGGGTGGACCGTGAAGTGTGTCCGCATAGGTGGAGTCTCGCTAGAGGAAATGTGTCATCTGGGGCAGACGTTGGTTAACATAGTTCTACTTGGTCTTCTCTCTCTGCTTCCTGACTGTGGGTACAAGGGTGAACAGCCTGCCTCCAGCTCAAGCTGCTGTGACTCTCCCACCGTAATGGAATGAGCCCCCCAAACCGTGAGCCAGAATAGACCCTTCTCCTTTATATTGTTTTTTGAGGTTATTACAGCAGCAACAACTAAAGTGACTAACACATTGACGACTTTCAGCTCTGAACCTGATCATGGGACAGGAGGTGTGCAATAGAATATGGTCACACTATTGAGCAAGCATGTTTGGCTAGGTGTTCAGGTACACTTCAGTGTCCCATGACTTGGGAGACAGAGGCGGGAAGATCTCTGTAGGTTTGAGGCTAGTCTGGTCTACGTAGTCAGTTCCAGCACAGCCAGAGCTACCTAGAGAGAGACTCTCATAAAATGAAATAAAAGAGACAAACAAAAAGTAACCAGGTTTTGTTGTTGTTGCTGCTGTTTATTGATTTATTTTTGCACGTTATACAGATAGACCTTGGGATGATCCATGCAGAATATAAATAGTGGGGAAATCGTGGGGGAAATGCTGACTTTCAAAAATTAGTACATGCGTTTGAAAAATATGAGAACGAAGAAACAGAAGCCCCACCTTGCACCTTGTCTTTTTGACCCCTGCTAAATTTCATAGAAAATCACCTATTTGTTCTCCTGTAACAAGGCATCAGTTGGCAACTACACAGTACAATAAATAAACCAAAGAGTGTAGATAACAAATACCAAAGACCAGAATCAGTAGTCTGTAGATGTAACTGACCGCCTTATTAAATAAGAAACACAGAGCCAATGTAAAGGTGAAAGCCCAAGAGGTCAGAGCTAGAAGCCTTACCCGCTTTCCGCCAGCTAGCTTCTCCCGCCAAGAGAGCTCTCCGAAAAAAGGGAGGTATTTCCTGTGCGTTCGTCTTATAAAGAGTTCTGGTTCTTCCTTCTCATTGGTTATAAACCTAACTACGTGGCTGTCTCGTCACTGCCTCTCTGTCCAGACCTCCAGGTCTTCTATGGTTGGTATTGAAATTAAGGGCGTGTGTCTCCAATGCTAGCTGTATCCTTGAACACACAGAGATCTACCTAGCTCTGCTTACCAAGTGCTGGGATTAAAGGCGTGCACCACCACCGCCCTGGCTTTCGCTATGGCTTGCTAATAGCTCTGACCCCTAGGCAACTTTATTTATTAACATACAAATAAAATCACATTTCAGTACAAATAGAATACCACTATAGTGGTCAGGTCTGTTGGTTTAGTGTTCTGGCTCAGCAATCTGCCCTTTTTGTTGAAAATATTTTTTTTTCCTTACATGAAATAACCTGATAATGGTTTCCCCTCCTTCTACTCCTTCCTGTCCCCTGCCCCAACCTAATCTGGATCCACTCCCTTTCTGTTTCTTATTAGAAAACAAACAGTTTCCTAAGGGATAATAATAAAATAGGATAAAATAAAACTAGCATACTGGAATTAGACAAAACAAACAGAAGGAAAAGAGCCCAAGAGAAGGCACAAGAAACAGAAAGCCACTCATTCACACACAGGAGTCCCATAAAACACTAAATGGAAGCCATGATATATATGCAAAGGACCTGGTGCAAACCCATGAAGGTCCTGTGCATGCTGCCTCAGTCTCTGTGAGTTTATATGTGCATCTATCATATTGATTTAGAGAGCCTTGCTTTCTCGGTGTCCTCCATCACCTCTGGCTCTTATACTCTTTCTGCCGCCTCCTCTTCCACAGGATTCCCTGATCTCTGAGGGCAGGGGATTTGATGGAGACATTCCATTTAGGACTGAGTGTTCCAAGGTCTCTCATTCTCTGAATAATGTCTGGCTACTGGTCTCTGTATTTGTTCCCGTCTGCTGCAAGAGGAGCATTCTCTAATGATGGCACACACCTATGGACACCTGACTTTTGATAAAGAAGCCAGAAATACACAGAAAAAAGACAGCATCTTCAACAATGATGCTGGTCAAAGTGTATGGCTGCACAAAACTCAACTCCGAAGGTATCAAAAACCTCAACATAAAACTAGGTACACTGAACCTGATAGAAGAAAGTAGGGAATAGCCTTGAACTCATTGGCACAGAAGGCTTTCTGAACAGAGCATCATTAACACAGGCACGAAGATCAACAATAAATGGGACCTTATGAAACTGAGAAGCTTCTGCATGACCAAGGACACCATCATTCAGACACTGCAGCAGCCTATAGAATGACAAAAGATTTTTACCAAGTACACATCCGATAGAGGGCTAATATCCAAAATATATAAAGAACTCAAAAAACTGAACATCAAGAAAACAAATAATTTTTGTTATGAAGGGGTGTTAAATTTCTGTCAAAGGCCTTTTCTACATCTAATGAAATGATCACATGGTTTTTGTCTTTCAGTTTATTTATATGGTGGATTACATTTATCAATATATGTATGTTGAACCATCCCTGCATCTCTGGGATAAAGCCTACTTCATCATGGTGAATGATCTTTCTGATGTGTTCTTGGATTCAGTTTGCAAGTATTTTATTGAGAATTTTTTAATCTATGTTCATAAGGAAAATTGGTCTGTAATCTTTCTTGTTCAGTCTTTGTGTGGTTTGGGTATTGGGGTAACTGTGGATTTGTAAAGTGAATTGGGCAATGTTCCTTCTGTTTCTATTTTGTGAAATAATTTGAAGAGTATTAGCATTAACGCTTCATTGAAAGTTTGGCAGGATTCTGTGCTGAAACCATATGGCCCTGGGCTTTTTGTTGTTTGGTGACTTTTAATGACTGCTTCTATTTCACTAGGGGTTATAGGTCTGTTTGAATTGTTTATTTGACCTTGACTTAACTTTGGTAAGTGGTATATATCAAGAAAATTATCCATTTCTTTTAGATTTTCCAATTTGGTGGAGTATAGTTTTTAAGTATATTCTTATGATTCTCTGGATTTCTTCAGTGTCTGTTGTTACGTCCCCTTTTCATTTCTATTTTTTTTAATTTGCATATTCTCACTCCACTTTCTAGTTAATTTGGATAAATGTTTGTCAATTGTATTGATTTTCTCAGAGAACTAACTCTTTGTTTCATTGATTTTCCATATTTTTTTAAATTGATTTCAGCCCTGAGTTTGATTATTTCTTGCCATCCATTCCTAATGGGCGTGTTTACTTCTTTTTACTCTAGAGATTTCAGGTGTGCTGTTAAGTTACTAGTATGAGGTCTCTCCACTTAATGATATGAACTTGCCTCGTAGAATTGCTTCACTGTGGCCCATAAGTTCGGGTATGTTGTGTTTTCATTTTCATTCACTTTTAGGAAGTCTTTAATTTCTTTCTTCATTTGTCCTGACCCATTTTTCATTCAGTGTTGAGTTGTTCAGTTTCCATGAGTTTGTAAGCTTTCTGTTGCTTCTGTTGTTAACATCCAGTTTTAAATCCATGGTGGTCAGATAAGATACAGAGTGTTGTTTCAATTTTCTTGTATCTGTTGAAACTTGCCTTGTGTGCAAGTATGTGGTCAATTTTGGAGAAAGTTCCATGAGGTGCTGAGAAGAAGGTATATTCTTTTGTATTTGGGCAAAATGTTCTGTCAATAACTGTTAGGTCCATTCGGTTTATAATATCAGTTAGCTCCAGCATTTCTCTGTTTAGTTTTTGTCTGGATGGCCTGTCTACTGGTGAGAGTGGGGTATAGAAGCCTCCCACTATCAGTGTGTGAGGGTCGATAGGGAATTTAAGCTGTAGTAGTGTTTCGGTTTTGTTATTTGTTTTGTATGTTTTATGAATTTGGGTGCCCTTCTGTTTGGTGCATAGATGTTAAGAACTGTAATGACCTCCTGGTGGTCTTATCCTTTGGTGAATATGTAGTGTCCTTCCCTGTCTCTTCAGATTAGTTTTGATTTGAAATCTATTTTGTCAGAAATTAAAATAGCTACATTAACTTGCTTCTTAGGTCCATTTGCTTGGAATATCTTTTTCCATCATTTTACTCTGAGGTGATGTATATCCTGGATGTTAAGGTATGTTTCTTGGATGTAGCAGAAGGATGGATCCTGTTTTCAAATCCATTCTGTTAGTCTGTATCTTTTTATTGGAGAATTGAGATCTTTGTTGTCATGAGATATCAATGAGCAGTGTTTGTTGATTCCTCTTGTTTTGCTGTGGTGTGATATATGTGTGTTTCCGCTCTTTTGATTTGCTGATCTGGGGTTATTTATTCCTTGTGTTTTCTTGGGTGTGGTTAACCTCTTTAGGTTGGAGTTTTCCTTCTAGCACCTTCTGTAGGGCTGGATTTGTAGACAGATATTGCTTAAATTTGGTTTTATCGTGGAATGTCTTATTTTCTCCATTAATGGTGATTGAAAGCTTTTATAGGTATAGTAGTCTGAGCTGACATCTGTGGTCTCTTAGAATCTGCAGGACATCTGTCTAGACCCTTCTGGCTTCTAGAGTCTCCATTAGGAAGTTAAGTGTTATTCTAATAGGTCTGCCTGTATATGTTACTTGGTCTTTTTCCCTTGTAGCTTTTAATATTCTTTCTTTATTCTGTACATTTAGTGTTCTTATTATTTTGTGCTGAGGGGATTTTCATTTCTGGTCCAATCTATTTGGTGTTCTATATGCTTCTCATACCTTAATAGGCACCTCCTCCTTTAGGTCATAGAAATTTTCTTCTACGATTTTGTTGAAAATATTTTCTGTACCTTTGGTCTGGGTTTCTTCTCCTTTCTCTACTTCTATTATCCTTACATTTAGTCTTTTCATAATGTCAGAGATTTTCTGGATGTTTTTGCAACCAGAAGTTTTTTAGATTTAACATTTTCTTTGACTGAGGTATCCATTTCTTCTAGCGTGTCTTCAATGTCTGAGATTCTCTCTTCCATCTCATATATTCTGTTAGTGAGACTTGTCCCTCAGGTTGCTGTTAGAGTTCCTAAACTTTTCATTTCTAGATTTCCCTCAGTTTAGGTTTCTTTTATTGATTTTATTCCCACTTTCAGGTCTTAAAATGTTTCATTCATTTTCTTCAATTGTTTGTGTTTTCAGAGATTTCTTAAGGAATTTATTCATTTCTTCTTTAAGGACCTCTATCATATCATAAAGTTTATTTTAAGGTCTTTTTTCTTGTGCTTCAGCTATGTTGGAATGCTCAAGGGCCTGCTGTGGTAGTTTCTAGCCTCGAGTGGAGACATAATGTCCTGTTATCAATTGTGTTTTTATGCTAGTGTCTAGGCATCTGGCTTTGGAAAGACTGCAATTCTAGATGCTGATATCTAGTCTTGTCTTTGTTGGGTGGGTCTTTTGTTCCTTGGTTTCTGCTGCCCTATCTGGTTCTTAGGAGAGTGTGGTGGCTGTGTGTTGTCTGGTAGGAAATTCTTCTGGGATCCTGATAGGTGTGACCACTAGGGGTTCCAGGCAAAATGTGTTTCCAAGTACTGGGAGCTGAAATTTAGGAATGAGAATGGGTGGGTGGGGCTGAGGAGTTCCTCGGAGGGAGGAAAACAGGGTGTTCTACCAGGATCTGCTTAGTCCCCTAAGGAATGCAGGAGGCAGAGAATGAAGAGAGGTCCCAGCATGTGATCTGCTGCAGAGCTGGGGATGAGATTGGGGGACTGGATTTGGAGGAGCAGAGAGAGAGCTCATTAAGATCTGCAATCAACCTACCTGCTTCCCTGGCCTGAGAATTTGTTTGTTTGTTTGTTTGTTTTAAGGACAGGATCCATGCTTTAAAGTAAACAAGGCACTGGAGGAATGGTTCAGTAGATAAGGGCACTGGCTTCTCTTGTAGAAGACATGGGTTCAATTCCAGTACCCACATAGAGGCTCACAACTGTCCCTAACTCCAGTTCCAAGGGGATCTAATGCCCTCTTCGGACCTCCTTGGGCACCAGGCACACACATGGTACACAGATGCAAATGCAGGCAAAATATCCGCACATGTAGAAATAAATAGGTAGATTAAAAAATATAATAAAGACCAGGTTGAACCAGTATTGCCTCTAATTTCTGCAGTTTTTTTTTTTTTTCTCAAAGTTCCGAATAGTCAGTCAACTCAATAACACACCAATGCCCGGGTACAGGGAGTGGGGCTGGGAATTGTGAGGCAGTCAATCTTCGGAAAATCTGAGCATCAAAGGAAATTGTCTTGTGTCTTCTCTTAGAACACTTCACACTTCATTGGGAAGCAATAAAAACAATTACCAGGTCATTAGTAAAGGTTATTATTTTTCTGAAGATCCAAAATCACCTCCCCAGAGTGACCTTCTCAACTGTTTCAGCAGCAGTGGTGACCACGTGAAAGGGGGAGGCTTTGGGAATCAAAGGACCTTGCTAGAGGCAAAGGGGCTTTACTATTTCTGAGCCTCAGTTTCTTCAAACCTAGAGGGAAGCTGAAAGTCCCTGCCTATCTCATTGGCTGGGAGAGCCTGGGAGATGGTAGCCTGGAAATAAATGCCAGCATGCAGAAAATGCAGCATAAATACACCAATGTCTTCCTTTCCCTGGTCCGCCTGCCTGGGTCTGGGATTGAAGATGTGAGTGGAGAATTCAGGAAAGATGGAAGCGGCCCCTGTCCGTCAGGATGGGCTGAATGGCACTCAATAACAGCCAGCTGATGCCTCAGCTGCTGAACAGACGAGCTCACTTCTTCTTCTCAACAGCCCACGCCTATCATAGGCTGACTAGTGAGCTCCGTGGATCACAGCCACCTGGAAACTTCATGTTGGCAGAAGCTCTGTCTTGACCCCAACTTGATCACAGAAGAAAAACTTGAAGAATAAACCACGCGCGCTAGCACTCGTGTTTGGCCCGGAAGTGAGGCCAACACTTCCATTCATATTCTATCCACCAATGCAACCTGCATTGCCCCACCTAGCCTGTGGGCCTTCCCACCATCGCTGCAAAGGCTGCATCTATAGGAAGGAGCTGAGGTTTAAGAACTTGGCTCCAACCTAATGTCACACATAATAAACCAAAGGCATGTCTAGCAAGAATTCTGATCCAATGTCACATCCGTCCAGATTAGTTCCTCTAACCAACATTTCTTCTTATACAATTAATTCCTTACTTACTCAGTCACTCAGTTGTGGGCCTTCAGTGCAGTACACACTGTCCCCAGCTCAGTGAACATGGCCTAACACCTGCCTGAGGTTTCCCTTCTAGAAGGAAGCCGGATAGCCAGCCAAGCACAACCCATCAACTGTCATTTCAAGGCAGAAGTGCAAGCCTCAATCAGAGAAAGCTCTCTCGGCAAGGAATGGCTGTGAATGCTGGAGACTCGTGGCCGCCCAAGATGCAGGGAGTAAGCAACAGCTGTGAGCCCAGATCTAAACAAGGCATTCATACCACCCCCTGTAAGGCTCAATAAACACACTGGAAAGAAGTGTGGGAAGGATGGGAGGCAGAGCGAAGGGCTGCGAAATGTCAGCGTCGAGTGCAATCATCAACTTACAATATGGTTACCTGCACTGGGCCCACACGAGACCAGCCCTGTCAACCATCAGTCAGGGAAGTGGGAGGGGCTCACGGGGCCCCGCCCTTTAGCTCTGAACTGCTTTGTCTTCAGTTGTGTTCCCACTGCTGAGCCCACTAAGCTCCAGAAGATAGCTCCAAATGCATGGTCACAAACAGTGCTGCTTAATCTCCTTGGGTCACAGATCCAAATGAGTAGTCTCTCTCTCTCTGTGTGTGTGTGTGTGTGTGTGTGTGTGTGTGTGTGTGTGTGTGAGAGAGAGAGAGAGAGAGAGAGAGAGAGAGAGAGAGAGAGAGAGCGCTGTGGGGCAGAGAGGGGGTGTGAGTGGTAGGGAGGTAGTGGGTGAGAGTGGCCAGTATGCACTGTGTACAATGTGCAAAATTGTCTGAAAGTACATTTAATTAATAAAAAGTAAACAAAAACAAAATGCCATGAAAACCACAACAAAGAAAGAAAGCAGGAAGGAGATGAAGATCACTAGGGAAAAATGTCTGAGATGCACGTCTATAATGTTGAATGAGTTAAATGATATTTTCCCAAATTTTTGTTCTGTTCTCTGCCACCTCCCTGCTCTGCCCTCTTAATGCTGTCTGGAAAGCAGTGTGGCTGCCTCAGAACAAGGCGACAGTGAAACAGCCTCCACAGATTCGGAAACTGGCACGGACCGCTACCCAACACCACCCTGACCGGCCTCCTCTACCCAGTGGAGGCAGATCCTGGGATGCAGCCGGGTCTGCTGCTCCATGCTCACAGGGACAAAGATGAGAACAAGAAGCTCCAGGCAGGACAGACAAGAGCAAGCACCTTCGCCAGCACCTTACACCATGACCACAGGCCAGACCTCAGTCTTCCTGTGTGTCTGTACTGATCTAGAATATTCCATGTATTCACCAACAACATCTAGGTCACTGGTTAGGAGCAAAGACAGAACTCAGGGAGGGCAGGGGGCCTGAGAAATAGGAGGCATTGTTCATCTGTCAGCTACTGCCCATCACTAGGTCACTCCTGGTCCCCCTTTCTATATCCTTTGAAGGAGACACTAGCACTCAGACACATGGAATAGAGTATTTCACATTCAAACATAATACCAGGTGACCTACAGGGTCTCACTTTGTAGCCCTGGCTAGCCTATAGCTGGCCTAGGGCTCTTGGGGTCACCTACAGAGCCTGTGGCCTCTCATGCTGCTTTAAACCTTTTGGCTTTGACAGTTGTCTCTCAGATTCTCCTCTACAAGCTGGGAGTGGCAGTGTACACTCTAATCTCAGTATACTGGAGGAGGGGACTTCAAGTCCAAGGCCAACCTGGGCTCCATATAATAGTAGTAGTAGTAGTAGTAGTAGTAGTAGTAGTAGTAGTAGTAATAGTAGTAGCAGTAGTAGTACGATGAAAACCACTTAAATTGATAGATTTTGCTGACGCCAGAATTAGAGGTTATGGGGAGAGCCATGATGTCACTTCAGAGCCTTCTGCCTCTTCCAGCCAAACCTCCCTGTCCCTTGCTCTGAAAGTCTTCTCACCTCAAGGACAGCCTTGGACCGCCCCCCATTCTCTTCCCTTAAATCCACATCTTTTAACAAAGTCTCTCAAGCACACTCACCCTGACCCAGCCTTGTGCTCAGCTGGACAAACTACACAGAGCCCACCCTCTTACAGACAGGTTGAAAAGTCTCCCTCCCATTCAGTTCCTCTTGTTTCCTTAGTATCTACGAAGATGAATCGTAACTCAGTTTCCCTTGCCCATGGAACATGGACAGAGGCCAAGAATGAAAACCCAGAATTACATAGCTGTGCTGAATCGCGTTTAAGAGTCACCATAGAAAATGCTGCCACCCGCAGCCTCCTGCCTCTCCGTATGGCCTGGTTTCCCTCCGGCTCACTCTCGTGATAACTGCCATCTAGATGCTGGTCTTCCCAGATACAATTGCTGCTTGCTGAATCCCCAAAAAGCCAGGGCAGAGATAGTTTTCAAAAACCTGGCCACTTCGATATTAACGGTGACTTGGGCCCAGTGGAAAATGTTACCTCCTACTGCCAAATTGCAAAGATGCCTCTTGAGTTTCCAAAAATATCTCCATGCGGAAAAGTTTTCTACCTCAGAGGAGAAGGGTGATGGGTCACAACAACCACTGAGTAGCAGGCAGCAGGCATTAGTCACGCTGGAGGAAGTTGCAGATAAATTTTAAAGAGTCGCTGCAAACATGGGAGCATATGGTGTTGGGGGGCATTTTTGTTTCAGCAGACATATCTGGGGATCTTTGAAGGAATGGCTGCACTGCCGACGCATCAATTAATCAACCCTCCCAAGGTCACCAGGGACGGTGTGGATTGGGCCTGGGCAATGGGGGCCCGGAGGAACAGGCTTTAATTAAAGGATTTGCGCAGTAATGGAATCCTCAAATCCTTTGAGCAATGTTGCATAAACTGGGCCTTTCAATCCCGGAGTGCATTTTCCATGGCTGCAGGAACTCGACAGATCTCCTGACCAAGCACTCCAAGGGAGGGTGATATTAACTGTATTAGAAACGCCTCCAAGGGACGCACCAATGGGAAATAAGCGCAAAGAACTGAGGACAGAGACTCCGCCCCCTTGGGGAACGAGGTTCCTCTCCAAGCTCTTATCAGAACTTCCTGGTAGAGTCATTTACCTTCCAACGAAGAATTGCTCTGTGGGGCCTGTGAGGGTAAATACTGCCCGCTTGACAGGTTCTAGAATCGTCTAGGAAATAGACTCCTGGGCATGTCTGTGAGGGAGTTCTAGATTGTGTTAGCTGAGGTGGGAAAGACCCACCTTATTGGTGGACCACATCATTCCCCGGGCTGGGGTCCTGGACTGCATTGAAAAGACAAGAGGAGCTATTTGTCACTCTCTGCTACCTGACTGCCGATACAATATGACCAGCCGCCTCAAGTTCCAGCCACCATGCCGGTTTCCCCCATGATAAACTGTACCCTCAGACTGTGAGTCAAAACGAACTCTTCCTTCTTTAGATTGCCTTTGTCAGTGCTGGGCTGGAACCTCCAGCTCACTCCTGCAGCTCCTGCACAGTCTGAGAAGCCCCACTCCTGTCTCCCCAAACCCCACCGGCTCAGAGACTCTCCAAACAAAGGGAAGACACCAAAAAAGCCCACAAGTCCCCACCTACGCATTCAGCTTTTGACCATACTTGGGCACAAACCCAGCTTGTGGCAGACACATCATCACCCCTCGCCTACAACCTATATAATCTCCCTGCTTTCATTTGTGGGCATAGCTTCTCCAGCCTCAATCTCTGGGTCTGGAGAACCTGCCCAGGAGTTGCTTTGCTCAAATAAACCTGTTATACTTTTCCAATTCCGCTTGTGGCTTGCTGTGTTGGCAGAGAAACCTATTATAGGGGTTGGGGCGTGCGGGGGGGGGGGGGGGCAGAAAACCTATTAGCTATGTGGTCATACTAACAAGAACACTAACTAATACAAAGCCATAAGGGTTCCACCATCTGAATGCTACAGTTTCTGGACACAATTACTCTTGCTGGATCCCCAGGAAGCCAGGGCAGAGCTACTTCACTCCCCTTTCTTCACTGGAATGGTTTCTTAGGATTTCCGTGAGGTCACTGGTAGCCGAGAACTAACAGCTTGCAGTTTGTGAGCCTCTGGTAGAATTCTGTGCTTAGACATTTTCCGACATGCAAAAACATTCTTGCAAGGCATATATTGGATTTTGAAAATGTCAGATCCCCACTTCTAGCCAAGTGTACACTCTCTGATCCCCAGCCACACAAAGCATCGCTAAGGACCCTTGAAGCTATGTTGAGTTGGTGACCCTGATCAGATATCCCTCCAAAGCTGCACCCTATCATTTAGAGTGAGTGAAAATGGCATGTACTTGGCTTCCTCGTTGTCCCAAAGTACGAGCTACAGCTCAAAACAAAGAAGAAATGGGTTGAGAGAAATGCCAGCCCCTGGTCATGGACAGGAATGCACCTGGCTGCTAATCTCTATATGTCTTTCATTAAGTCCTATAACAGGAAGTTCAGAGCCTCCACTACAGGAAGTCTTCTAAAAAAATCTGTGATTTGACTTTCAGACATCAGCTTTTTATTGGGAACTGTTATAAGGTCATCTTTACATATTCTGAGAAACTGCTTTCCAATTCAAATATATTGCTCCATGTTTCTTACCAAAACAACTTGCAGGCTGGGTTACTCTGAGAGCTAGGAACTAAGATAACAGTCTGCGCTCAATAGCCAGATATGTACAGACTCAGGTCACAGTCTGCCCAGACTGCCCTAACAAACTCCATGGACTTATGGCTGGTACCATGGACACTTATTTACTACTGTTCTGGAGTCTGGAACTCTGAAATTGGGATGCCAGCTTGGTCAGTTTCTGTAGAGGGCTCACAAACCTGGCTTGCAGATGGCCACTTCCTCAGTGTGTCCTCAAGTAGTAGACAGACAGAACACACAGAGGTCTCTTATGTGGACACTAGTTCTATTGGACCAGGGTTTTTTCCTCATGACTTTTCTGATTTCATTGTTTTTGTAGTGCTAGGAATTAGTGCTTTTCTTTATCTCTCTGTGTGTCAGCCACCGTCTTGTTTTTTAATTTAAAGAAAGAGGGTACATGAAACGTTCTGAGTTATAACAGTTGATTTTAAGCTGGTAACTTTTGCCAATTAAAAAAAAAAAAGAAACCTACGCATCTCTCTACAGTTTCTCTTCTCCCATCTTATGCTAATGATGTTAACATTTGCATTCTTTATATTATATAAAAGACACTATAGCTGTAGCTTTTATAGTCTATCTTTAATTTTTATACTGCAGCTAGTCGTGATTTACATATATTCATTACAGTATTAGAGTATTCTGAATTTGACTATATTCTTAAATTTACAGTGATATTTATATTTCTATATGTTTTTGGTTGTTAAAAAAATTATTTTTGAAACTGAATGTGATGGCATACACCTTTAATCCCAGCATTCTGGAGGCAGAGGCAGGCAGATTTCTGTGAGTTCAAGGCCAGCCTGATCTACATAGAGAGTTTCAGGCCAGCCAGGACTACATACTAAGATACTGTCTTAAAAAATAAATTAAATTTCCACCTTGGAGATTTTCGTATTTTTTTCTTGTATATTGGGTACAGTAATGATAAGCTCCCCCTGAAGTGTCAATGACAGCAGACAAGAAAGCCTACTCTCTTTAATAAATAATAATAATATATAAATAATAATAATAAAATAACCAGAATAGGAAAGCCAAACAAGACAGAAATGATTGCCTTCATGTAATTAAAACCACACACACACACACACACACACACACACACACACACACACAAAACCCTCCTATAACCCTGTCAGAAAGGGCTAAGGCAACACTCTGGCCATAATGTATGGTGTCTCAACTTCCCTCCTGGGGTAAAAGAGAGAAGGACAAAGAGGAGTTTGAACCTTCGCGGTCACCAGCACCAGGCAGTTATGTCGCTCTTTTCCTATAGGATTAGCAGAGACCCATGGTTAGACTTTCACCCACATCAGCTTTAAGAAGGCAAACCTCCCTGTACTTCCTGAGATCCAGTCAAAGACTCTAGAGTCAAGACTGTCATGCTCAGTAATTGGTATTAATAACACCCTCCCACCCAGGCAGCACTGGATATATTGCTATATATAAATTTGAAGAAAAACATGGGAAAGGATATTCCATGTGAAACCTGGGCAAAAGAAATCAGAAGAAGCTATATTAGTGTCTGATAAATGTGCTTCAGAGCAAACACGTGTCCCAGGGGAAGAGGAAGGAATTATATGATGATAAAAGTGAAAACCCAAGCAGGAAAGATGTCTCTGGAGCATCCCACAAGACCAAGGACCTGAGTTCCATCCCCAGGATCCACACAGTGGAGGAGAGATCAAACTGCAGCATGTTGTTATCCGATTTTCACATGCACACATACAACACACACATACACACACACACACACACACACACACACACACACACACACACCACATACACAAATACACACACCACACACAATACACACACCACATACACACAAACACACCAAATAAATACATGGAATTTAAAATATTCTTAGAAGTGCAAACCAATTAAGTACAAAAAAAATCCAAATATACATTACCAAAACTCAACACCTCAAACACAAACCATGCTGGAACTGAAAGTATAACTGGACAAGTCACAATCACAGCTGGAGGTTGCAGCATCTCTCTCAGCAACTGGTAGGAGTCAGACACACAGCCAGCAGGTTTCTAGGACTCCTCAGCTGCATCAGGCTAAGGGTGTGACAGATGTCTGTGGAACATTCCACTCCCAGGCAGCAGAGGACATGGTATTTTCGGTTATCCACAGAATACATCCCAAAGAAATCCAATAATCTGGGCTGTTACGAAAAAAAAAAAAAAACTTACACATTTCAAAGGACTAGAAATCATGCCAAGTGTGTTCACTGACCACAGTGAAAATCAGTAACAGAAAAACAAAAAGAAAATCTGAAGCCACTAGTCTATTCCATTGCAAGGGCTGCCGTAAGACCCAGAGGCCATGGCTAAAACAGTGGGTGTTTACCTTGTCACAGTTCTGGAGGCTGGAAGTCTGGGGCAGAGGCTGGCAGAGCTGGTTTCTATGGAGATGCTCCCCTTTGATTTATAGGTGACCATCTCCTCCAACTGCTCTGTGATCAGCCCTGTGTGCGTGTCTGCACCTCCAAATTCTCTTCTTAGGAACATATCGGCCCTATCGGTTTAAGGTACTTGCAAATAATTTCACTGTAACTTCTGTTGATTTTTAAAGACTCATTTCCAATTATAGTCATATTCTGATGTCTTGAGAATGAAAACCTCAACGTGAGAATTCTGTTGACCCATTAGGCAAGTATCTATGGAACCCACTAAGGCAGAATAAGAGGGAAATTCATAACATTAAACATTTAATACTAGAACAAAGGGGAGAAAATCAGAATTGGTAACCTGTGTTCTCAGGGTCAGAACTAGGAGAGAATAATCTCCAAATAAGCAAAAGAAAGGAATTAATGAAGAACAGAAATCAGTAAAAACAGAGAAATGATTGAGAAAAAAAAATCAATGAAATGAGATGATCAATAAAATGACCAAATCCTTAGCTACACTGACAAAAGAAAAGAGGAAAAATA
The DNA here is from genome assembly GCA_902168425.1 of Peromyscus attwateri. Lineage (NCBI taxonomy): Eukaryota > Metazoa > Chordata > Mammalia > Rodentia > Cricetidae > Peromyscus > Peromyscus attwateri. The sequence goes on from CABHPP010143133.1 coordinate 25,806, forward strand.
CAAATGAACCTCATCAGAAATAGAACATTCTAGATTAGTAGAGAGTCAGCACCCATTAAAAAAAAAAAAAAAAAGAGGGGCTGGAGTTAAGCGCACTTGTTCTGTGTGAGCACCCAGGTTCAGCTCCCACCACCCACATGGTGGCTCACACCATCTGAAACTCTAATTCTAGAGCATACAGCGCCCTCTCTGACCCCTGTTGGCACCAGGAGCAACTGTGGTGCACAGGTGTACATGCATCCACATAAACTATGAATCTACAAAAAGAAGAAGAGCCATTGAGGGGTACCCTGAACAACTTCACACATTGATTTTGGGCAAATGCAAAACAATTCAGTAGACTCAGCATGGTGATCTTAATAAGGGTGCACGGGAAATTGACTGTTTGTAGGCAAACAAGTAGAAAAGGAAACCCAACCAAAATTTCAAATTTTGCCTGGAATTAATTCAAATATCTCATATGTTTACTTAAATGTTAAACAATGAAACTCTGAAAGAGGAATGCAGGATAAGGTATTTGGCACCTAGGACTTGCTGAAGACTTCTCAGATCTGACTCAAAAAACACAACCTATATTTTAAAAATAATTCATACACTGGAAGTCATCAGAATTAAAATGGGTGCTCTGTGGTCCATGAAATCAACTAAGCAGGCTTGTAGGGGCTCACAGAAACTGAAGTGGCAATCACGGACCCTTCACGGGAGCTTGTGCAGCTTGGTATTTTGGGGGGACTCCTGACAGTAGGAGTAGGGGTGTCTCTGACTCTTCTGCCTGCTTTTTGAACTCTTTTCCTCCTACTGGGTTGCCTCGTCCAACCTTGATGTGAGGGCTTGTGACTGGTCTTACTGTATCTTGTTGTGCTATGTTCAGTTGATGGCCCTGGGAGGTTTACTCTTTTCTGAGGGGAGAAGGGGGGGATCCGGGGGAGAGGAAAGGTGTGGGGAACTGGGAGAAGTGAAGAAGGGGGAGCTGCTGTCTGGATGTGTTGTATGAGAGAAGAATAAATAAGAATTTTAAAAAATAATTTAAAAAAAAGGCATTCTGGACAAGACTATGTTAAAAGGTTAGAGGCGAGGGGGGAGCTACAGGCTGAGGGAAAACATTTATAAACCACACATCTTACAAAAGGTTCACTTCTGGAAAATAGATGTTCCTCAGTTTATAGTGCAATTATACCCTGATAAACCAACTGTGCATTGAAAATATTTCCAGTCAAAACTGTGTTTGACTTACTTACTCTACCAAGCTTTATGGCTCAACCCTAATCATTTATATTTTCCTACAACTGGGTGAAAATCTTTGGACACAAAGCCAATAATTGTAATTAAAAAGGCTTTATTTGTTCATTCATGAGGCAAGGGGTAGGCACGTGTGGAAGCCAGAGAACAACTTGCGGAGTTGTGTCTTTCACTCTACCTGGGGGGTTAAACTGGGGTCATTGGGCTTGGTGGCAGACACCTTTGCCTGCTGAGGCATCTCAGAGGTCCTGTCTATTTTTAATAAGGTATTGAATATCTCATATACATAAAGGTGACTGTTTCTTAGACAGGATAGGTTGTGAATACATGATATCAATTCGCATATGCTGGGGGCAGTAGCCTCTAGAAGTCTAGAGTGTCAGTTATTGCTCTCATGATCACAAGGCTGGCTAGGGCTCCCGGCACAGTCCAGCACAGGATTATCCCATGGTTATCCATAGTCCGGGAAAAGGCAAAACCCCAAACTGAAAGTCTAGTTTCCACTGAACGTGTATCCCTTCCGCACCATCATAAATCTGAAATACTGCCAAGCGGAACCGTTGCAAGGCAGACACCATCTGTGTATAAAGAATTCTCAAAAGTCAGCATTCAAAATTTTAAGGGCCCGAGAGATGGCTCAGCAGATAAAAGCACTTGTCACACAGGCCTGGGTTCTAACCCCAGAACCCACAGGGGAAGGACAGAACCAACTCCTGAAAGTTGTTCTCTGATTTCCACATGCCCACAGTCTCAGGTTATGCCCCTATGAATAAATACACAGATCACACACACACACACACACACACAATTGTAAGCAAATAAATGTAACTAGACAATTGGCAAAAACCACAGATACTGCAGTGAAGTACGTACAGATGGCAAATAAGTATAACAAAAGCTATTTGATATCGTTGACCTTAGAAGATTGCAAATTAAACAGACTGTTACCTACGAAAAGAGCTCAAATAAAAGACTGGCAATGTCAAATACTGAGGAAGCAGCAGAGAAACTATCTCCAGTGTATTGGTGATGGGTATATAAAATTGGGCAACCACACTAGAAAGTAGCTCGACTTGGGCATGATGGTGCACACCTTTAATCCCAGCACTCAAGGGCAGAGACAGGCAGACCTTGTAAGTTCCAGGCTAGCCTGGTCTACATATTGAGTTTTAGGCCAGCCATGGCTGCATAGACGAGAAGCCTGTCTCACAAAAATAAAGTAAGTTTAAAGGCCGCTTGTTGCTCTTACAGAGGACCCCAGTTTGGTTCTCAACACCCACATGGTGGCCCACAGCCTTCTATAACTCCAATTCCAGGGGATCTGGTGCCCTTTTCTGACCTCAGAAGGCATCAGGCACACATGTGGCACACAGACATACATAAAAGCAAAATATGCACACATATTAGAAAATAAACAAACAAACAAATAAATAAATAAATAAATGTATGTATGTTAGTCTCAGAAGTATGAAGCCTCATACCTGCGCACAGCCTGGTCATTCATAGTGGCACCACCTAAAGAACTAACTATTGGAAGCAACCAAAGCATCCTCCAATAAAGGAACAGTTTGACAAATGGTGGCGTGTCTAGTCTGCGAAACGTATGGAACGGAAGGAGTGACAGGGTAAGTGTCAAGGGCATTGTGTAAAAACTGAAGGGAGCCACCAAACATATGCTCTATGACATTATGTGTATAAGCATCCTGAAAAGGACAAAGCAGTTGAGGTGGAAGATGGATGAGTGATTCCCAGGATGTGAGGATGTGGAGGACGGTTAGGAAGATGACCAGATAAGAAGAGTTTAGAAAAGTCAGTGAATCCATGAGTCAACACTTGATAAAATGATGTAGAACTGCGCATGCTCATCTTCCAGTGCCATTTCCCCAGCCTGTACCTCAATGAGGTTCTAGCCACGGAAAGAAACCATGTAAAGGCTTAAAGGGTACCCAGGACCTTCCTTGTCCTCTTTTTGAGATTCCCAGTGAAGCAATAGCAACTCTTTAAATAAAAGCTTCAAAGATAAGATAATTGCCTCATTCCCAGATGCAACTGAAATGCTAGAGAGCTAGAGAATAGCCTTGTGGGAAAGCCTTTTTCCAGGGAGTGGGGTGTCAGCCCTAAAGGGCAGACCCAGCCAGAGAAAGGACAGTCATCACCATTGCACTGGATTCTAATGGCATTTTGCATAAAGGCTTTTTCAGTGCCTTCATGAGTGAGACAGAAACAGAGACTGAGATAGAAAAGAGGGAGGGAGGGAGGGAGGGAGGGAGGGAAGGAGGGAGGGAAGGAAAGAAGAGGAGGAAGAGGAAAAATAATAAAAACAACACTGAAAGTCTGGTGATCACACACAGATTGGAAGCTAGGGTCACATATCTAAGCCTCAGCTGCAGGAGGCTGGGATGGTGAATGTCCATCTTTTCACCTCTGTGTTGAGAGGCGGTCTCTGTTTTGAGTGAGTATTTGCAGGATAAGAAATCCTTCCAATGGAATGCAAAGTGTACCTGAGGCTAGGTGGGGAAAATGAATCGCCACTGTTCACATCAAGTCCTCACAGATATGACCCTGTTTCTAGAGGTGCCTGCCTCTGACTGCTCCTCATCCTGCCCACGAGACCTTGACCTGCCGAATTTACTTTCTGCATTTCAGAGTGAGTGCCAGCTACTCGGCTCAACACAGGGTCCTTCCAGCCTTCCAGCATCATCAGCATTCTGCCCTACTCCTTCCTCTCCTCCGTGCAGACATGATCTGGGCTTCAGCTGAACAGACACCGAGTCCTCACAGTCCTTTAAATGGTCATGTTGCTGTGAATCCTCCTACAGGCTGTTCTCGGGTCTGAACAGGTGATTCCTTAGTGTCACAAGGTTCCTGTTAAACAGGTAGCCGGTCACTTCAGAGGCAGAGCAGTAGAAACTACCCATTGTCCACGCCCTGTGAGAGCTGGCTCTAGTTTCTGCCTTTAGGTTCTTTCAATCTTCCCCCTTGAAAAAAAATTTCCATTTTAATTTAATTCAGTTTAATTAGTCCCTATGCCCAACTAACTAATTTGGTCAGAAAAAAAAACAAAAACAAAAACAAAAACAAAAACAGAAACAAACCACAGTGGGACACTTGGCCCATGTCCAGATAGCTGAAGAGTCATTGGTAGGTGCTTCTGAAGCAATCCCCTCACCTCTCACTCAGCCTTACTTCCTCCAGGCCAGCGTTCCCCTCCTCAGATGTCTTGCCTGTAACAATGATACAAGCATCACTCTCAGGCCCCTCTCCTCTCCCCCATGGCTCTCGTCACCATAAGTAACTGTCCTTGGGGCTATCTTCCTGGCTCCTGAGGTTCTCCAAGATGAGGTAACATCTTTTTGTTCATCACCAAATAATCCAACAAGACATTAAAAACCCAGCAGTTGGAGCATCACGTGAGTGAAGAAACCTCTGAAACAGGACCGATCACCAACCCCACCCCCTTATTTCCATTACCCGACTCTCATCCCCCCCCCCCAATACCTGATGAGGAGATGTGACGGGCAGAAGGAAGGCAAATGCAGAGGTTTGTCTGCATGGTCACAGGTTGCTGTGTTGCTGCTGCCCTCCCTGAGAAACTCCCAGGAAGGTGGGAACTAGTTCACATCCCTGCCCTCTTGTCTCAGCTTCGGATTACTGGGCTAGCTTTGGCTTCCTGGACTGTGTTAGGGTGCTGGAGAGGAACCTCAGACAACCTGCAGCTTAGAGCCTCATGTCACTGTCAAAGCAATACTTGCTGACCTGCCGAGAGCATGGTGGGAAGGCTGCTGTTTTCAAGTGTCAGGAAGATGCTGTTGGACAGAGGAGACTCTTTTAGCTCCTGGCTGCCAGAAGCAAGTGTTCAGGTCACATTCTCACCCCCTATCATTATTGATAGACTATCTGAATACAGTGAA
>CABHPP010143133.1:31055-41116 GCA_902168425.1 Peromyscus attwateri
TCTCTCTCTCTCTCTCTCTCTCTCTCTCCAACCTTGTGGCGTATATTTGGATTTTCTGGGTTTGTTTTGTTTTCAGACAAAAACTTCACTTGGTATGTAGACCAGGCTAGCCTAGAACGTAGTTGTTTCTCCTGCCTCTGCTGTCTGAGCACTAGGATGACAGGTGTGCAGCACCACATCCAGTCTGCGAATTCTCCTACTGTGGTGGCACCACATGTCTTCACACCTGGGAGCAGGCTGGGAAAGGAAGATGGGACATTCTGCTTGGGATGCTGAAGTCAGTGAGAGCTGTGTTCTAGTATTGTGTTGAGTAGGGAAGTGGACTTCTCTGTGATGACTGAGTATCCACAGGGATGTCAGAAACCCAATCTTACTTCTAGGTCTCCCCGATCAGGGAGAGCACCAGCTGTCATTGCCACTGGAGTGATTAAAGCAAAAACCTGGGCTCTGGTAGCCCAGACAGGCTGGGATCAGCCATTGTCCCCAGATAGTGGAAAGCAGACATTTATTCAAGGTGGCTACCCTGAGAACAGATCAAGCATTCCAATGACCCTCCTCAAGTCCATCTTTAGGGGGCTGACATGAGGTTTAGGTTTAAAAAGAGGGCAAGCATCCTTGTTTAAGGTGTGTAGTTCTGTCTGTCATTGTCCAAGCTCCAATCATGTTAGGTGGTCTGCAAACTTGTTAACCTGTGAGCTGCTGGTGGTGCCCCTGATCCTTATGGATGGTTGTTCTCATCTGGGGGTGTAGTCTGACTTGGGATATCCTTCCATTCAAGGTGATTTGAGAGAAAAAGTCAAAGCTAAGGATTTCCCCCAAAGTACAGACCTCATCCTCATTGAGTCTGGAGGCAGTGTTCTTTACAAGGGCCACTCCTCCAAGGGTTTTGCCAGCATGGACTACTTTCAGATCTCAGTGATGAGGCCTGGGGGCCTGGGACCTTGATTTCTAATGCTGTGTTGCTTTCTCCAAGCACTGTCTGAAAGGCACATGGCTAATATTTACCACTGGTAATGGGCTCCATCAGGGCTATCCTGAAGTACATGTGATCTGAAGTTGGGGGTGCGGCATTGCAGCTGTGTTCTAAAAGACTGAAAGATTCTAAAATACTGACGAAACTTCAGGATAAGAGTTGGAACACTGCAGGTCGGTCCAGAGCCAAATTATTTTTGTGTTCTCTTTAGGCTCCTTAATGGCCATTCACTGCCCACCTCTGTAACTGACCTGACATTCTGTGATATCACATGCAATCTTTTGGGTTGTATCAACTTACCAGACTTCTATCTTCCTCCAACCCAAAGGCTAGGAATGTCATCAGATGACATCTGAGACCTATAGCAGAGATGTCCCTGCTTTGCTGTAACCACCTACCTGGTGTTCCTACCACTGTACTTGGGGGGGGAAATGCCTCAATTTCTGATTTTCTTTTGTTCGGTAACTCTAAAACTCTCATGAACCTGTTGCATGCTGAATCATGTTGCCTGGGGCAACCCAAACCTGTGTTCTCATAGTCGTATTTTCCCCCAGAATAAATCCTTTCTTATTCCTTTTGAGGTGAGAGCTCAGTCTAATGTCCATAAGTCCAAACTGTCAATCCTGATACGAGGTGTCATGCAGGGTTCAACAATGGGGGAAGGGGGGAAACTGAATTGTGCACTTCCTTTTTTACACACCCCTTTCATCATTCTAAGAGTGATTTGAGTATACAGTGCAGAAATTAAGGTATGTGCACTCAACGGACTCTGCAAGAAGTCCAACAGATTTGGAAGCTTCTGTGGCCAAAGGAGGCATGTGTACAGTCAGTCACAAGTCAGACCAGGTCTAGTTATACATACGGTAGAGTTACAGCCAGGTACACTACAAAAAGAAGGGCAATGAAGGCACACGCCCCACTGCACCAGGGCTAGAAATCTGATGCGGCTTTATTTTTAAATGTTCTCCCTCCCAAACCTTCCTGGGGCTTTGGTTTGATTTTTGTGTTTCATTTTTTTTTTTTTGAGCAAAATGTAAAGAAATGTAAAATACATCTCCAAAATCCAGCCTGACTTACTGCTGTGAGCCTGGCATTTGGGGCACCACTGAGAAACAACAATTTTATAAAAAGAGGGGAAAAAAATAAAAAGCATGGGAACAGCTCATATATTTTTTCATTTTTATTGTACCAAAAACTTCAAGGAATTTGTCTTTATTATACTAATAAAAACAGGGTGGGTCCTGGGAGACTTGGGGAGAGGAAATGGAATGGTAAATATGATCGAAATACGTTGTATGTGTGTATGAAACTCTCACAGAATTAATAAAAAATTATATTAAAAAATAAACTTGTTACTTCCCCACACCACAGAACTAAGGAAGGTGGGAAGGAGAGAGGAAGTCGAGGTAGATTTTGCCGTACAACGGAGGCGTCTTTTTCAATTGTATTTTTTAGACAGGGCTTGTCTACTATGGAAGCTGATCTTAAATTCTTGGGTTCTTCTGCCTCCACCTCTGGAGGACTGGACTTACATGGTATCTTAGTTTGCTTTTCTGTCTCTGTGATAAAACACTCTGACCCAAAGCAATTTAGGGGAGGAGAGGGTTTATTTGGTCATGATCCATCACAGAGGGAATTTAGGGCAGGAACTTGAAGTGGAAATGACAGAGAAAGGGTACTGACTGGCTTACTCCCTGGCCCATGCTCAGCTAGCTTTCATTTATATATCCCAGTCTCACATATCTAGGAATGGTGCCACCCCTAGTGGACTGGGACCTTCCACGTCAATTATCCATCAAGACAATTTCTGACAGACAAGACCTCCGGCCAATCTTATCCAGGCCAATCCTCCAATAAGGCTCCCTCAGATAACTTCGGGCTATGTCAGGTTGACAACCGAAGCTAGCCAGGAGACAGAAGAATGCCACCATATTGGCTATGCCATATTGGGATCGAACACAGGACCTCATGCATGTGAGGCAAATACCCTACCAACTGAGCCACATCCCCAGTTCCAAAGATTTGATTTTATCGCTTTGCTTGGGAACTACTGGACAAGTCCATCAACCCAATTTTCCAGATAATTAAAATAGGGTAAGTGTCACTGTTACAATCTCTGATGTTTGATGTGGGTCCTGTGTGATGACTTGTAGGGAAGGAACTTTTGCACCTCAAGCACCTATGCTAACGGTCTCAGCACAAGATGGCAACGTTCCTCTGCACACTTGAGTCCATCTGTGTGCTGGACAGACACTACTAACCATCACCCTGCTTCATCCCCAAAGCCTTGCAGGATCTCCTGTCTCTGCCTCTCTCATTTCTGTTCTGCCCTGTGCACTGTGGGGGTGATGATCTCTGCTAATTTGGAGTTCCAGGGTACCTATCTGGGCTAGTTGAGACATTGCGTCTTTCCTGGGGATGCAGATCCTGTGCTCCGTCACACTCTAAAGAAAGCCAACCCTATGTAGCTGCTGGAGAGATGGCTCAGTAGGTAAGAGCGTTGGCTGCTCTTCCAGAAGACCTGGGTTTAATTCCCAGAACTGACATGATGTCTTACAGCCATTTGTATCTCCAGTTCCAGGGGGTTTGATGCCTTCTTTTGGCTTCTGTTGACACTGCATGAATGCGGTGCACAGGTATACAGGAAGGCAAAACATCAATACATCAATTTTTTAAAAAATGGTTAAGTATAGAGTAATTAAGGGGAACCCACCGTCAACCTCTGGCTTCCATACATGTACACACACATGCATACAACACACACACACACACACACACACACACACACAAAATCAACCACATTAGAACAACAATAGCAATACCATTCACAGATCTCTCACTATGCTTCTGGCTCATTTACTGAGAAGCCATTCAGCCTAGTTCCAATCCCCAGTTGACAGGCCTGCAGCCTTTGACCAATTGCTCAGCCTCTCTGTTTCTCATTCAATAAAGACATAATGGTACGTTATTTCCTTAGGTTATTTCAAAGTTAAATGATCTACAGGCCAGTAAACATTAGCCTGTACGTGGTCAGTACCTCACCTTGACTGTTCGGTGAGTGTTAACTGCTCACTAGCTTGCTCATTCTTGCATGCAGGGCTTATTGCAGCTTCACTGTACAGTCCTGGCTCACCCCTGTCGGACTCTGCTTAGACCTCCCTTTTTCAAACGATGCCCTCACAACCCCTCATCACTGTGCATGTGACAACACACAGCAACACACACCAAATCTCTCTTCACCCTGCTCCATGTTCATCCACATCCCTCCCGGAGCACCCCTCCATGTCCACTGGGTTCCTGACAGATCATTACACCACAGGGCCAGCCTAGGTGAGGGGCCCACTCCACCACCTCACAGGTAATGTTCACCTGTTGTTGTAATAGAACCAACATGATGGAGCTGTTTGATAAAGCGATGTGGTCCACAGAGACACTTGAAACAGCACCACTAGAATACACTGGGTATTGGTGACTGTGTCCACCCATCTGCTCCACACCAACCAGCTGCCTCCAACTCTCCCTTGGGCTCCAGCTAGCTCTGAACTATCCTCCCTCTTTGCTTTGTACCCTTCAAAGGGTCAACGGGAATTTTAGTACAAAAGAAAGTGCAACTCATCTCAACGCTGCCAAGCATCTTTCGATGGCTTCCTCATTCTTGGAGGAAAATCCAGATCCTTGGCCTCTGGCCTGCAGCTTTCCACATTAGGTCACCTAGCAACTTAGCCCTGCCTGGGCACCTTGAGCCTCCCCTCACTGCAGTCCAAGGCCTCAGCCCCTTGATTGCATCCATCTGTGATGGCCCCAGGGTCCTTGTGTGGCCTGATACTCGTTCTGTACCTGCTTTCTATTCTGGGTCTCTGGATCACAAATGTTCTCTCTATACCAGAACTTCCTTTGGGAAGTCCAAAGCAGGGCTTGCCTCTCCCTCCCTGCTGCCCGGTTGCATCTTCTTATTTCCAGTCCTTTGTAGCCATTTTCAATGCTATCTTGGATAATATCCATGATTTACTTTGTCTACTCAACTAGCACATAGCTTGCTCCCTGTACAAGCATGGCATAGCATATTATCCCAAAGCTCATGGCATAAAACAATCATTTGTTCCACTCATGAGGCCACAGGAAGTCCAGACAGAGCTTGGGATTGGGACTTACCTCCAAGGCCTTCTCCAGAAGGTCTGGTGCTAGGGCAGGAACAACTGGGGCTTTCTAGAAGCATCTTCTGTCTCCATGTGGAGAGAATATCCGCTTAAGGCTTTCTAAGCATGTATCTTGAAGGAGGACCAGAAAGATTGCCATGTCACCTGTTATCACATGGCCATAAAAGTGATCAAGTGTCCTGCCACACTTAAGACACTCACCTGAGTCCTCTTCTTCATGAAGGAGTGTCTTTGTCACACCACAGGAGGGGAACAGAGCATAGAACACACTGGAATAGAGCTTTTGACAATGCAGTGTGCCAAGAGCCTCTCAGGTACTGTGAGTGCCACTGTTCTTCCAGACTTCCTCCCACCCCAGAGCAAGGACAGAGCCGTGGTGTTCAATAGCCTCTGTTGACTCACTTAAAGGCCAGTGGGGTTAAGATGCCATCTACATGTTACAAAATAAAATTGAGGCTCTGCAACTGGTCCATGTGGAGACCCAGGTCTGTCTGCTAAGGTACTCCACTCCCTCTCCTAGGGTGAAGCCGGAATAAAAGAAATTAAAGGAGTGAATGGCCGTATGTCCTGTCTTAGGGACACGGGACACAATGCTGGTATCTCCTCAGATCCCATGGAATCTCTAATCACTTCCCAGGCTTGTCTTTTAATAGTAGTTGTTTGTATTTATGGGCTACAGCCTGGCTTTTCATATATATGAAGTTTGGTAATTAGATCAACATCACTAGAGCATCTGTCATTTCAGATATGTGTTGTGGAATATTCCTTTACACTGTGTGAAGATATTTCACTGTGGTTGGTTTAATAGAAAGCTAAATGACCAATAGCTAGGCAGAATTTTCAGGGCAGAGAGAATGCTGGGAAGAAGGGTGGAGTCACTCACGAAGAGTCACCAGCCAGACATGGAAAGTAGCATGGGCAGAGTAAAGGTAATAAAGCCATGAGGCAGAAAGTAAACTAATAGAAACAGTTTAATCTAAGTTATAAGAGCTAGTTAGAAACAAGCCTAAGCTATCGGCCTAGCTTTCATAAATAATAAGTCTACTTATGGTTATTTGGGAGCTGGCGGGCGGGACAGAATATTCTGCCTACAGACATGTATCACTAATGTTCAACCTTGGTATCCAGCAAACATCCGTTGTCAATGGGGGCCACAAAATGTCTCTGGTCTTAGGACAGTTTAGACTGCTGATTCCATGGAGGAAAGTGGGGGAGAGATAATTTCCTGGTGAAGGAAAAGACATTTGATTTATGTATGTGCCTTTTGCTCATTTTTAATATATTGGTGTGTAATCATCTCACACAATGTTAAGTTTCATAAGGACACTTCATATAAGTATGCAATGTACTTTGACCCTGTTCCCCAAATACCTCCCACTTCTGTTAGCTCCCTTGTCCCCTACACAGCTTGCTGCTACTTTCATGTCATGGGTACACACATGATTTGGTGCATTTATACAAAATCTGGGATTCACCAATGAGCAAAAGCATGAGTTTGTCTTTCTGAGGCTGGCTTAAGTTGGTTACTATAATGCTCTCCAATTGTATTCATTTTTCTGCACAATGACACAGTTTCAGTCTTCTCTAAGGCTGAAAAAAAAATCCCACTGTGCATGCATATATACCATACTTTCTTTCTCCATTCCTCTGTTGTTGGAAACGTTGGTGGGTCCCATGACTTAGTTGTTGTGACCAGGGCTGCAGGAAACATTGATGTGCACATGCCTCTGTGTATGTGGACTTGGAGTCTTTCAAATAAATCCCCAGGAGTGGTAGAGCTGGATTATGTGGTAGTTCTAGTTTTGTTTTTGAAGCACCTCCGCGCTGATCCCCGCAGTGGCTGGATAGTTTGTATTATTCCCACCAGTGATGGGAATGATTTTCTTTTGTCCACATCCCCATCAACATTTGCTGTTGTTTCCCTCATGATTGCCACTCTGGCTGAGCAAAAAGAGCAATCCTGGAGGTATCACCATACCCAATCTCAAGTTAAACTATGGAGTAATTAAAAGACAGCATGACACTGACTCAAAAAACAGCCATGCAGTTCAGTGGATTAGAATAAGAGGACACAGATGTGAGGCCAGCTGCAGTTATCTGACTTGGACAAATGGCATTTCTGTAAGCCACTTCGTCTCGGCCAACATATCTTGAGGTGTCTCAGGGGAAGACTGCCACCTGTTGCTGACTCGTTCTACATCCAACACTACAGTTGCACTCAGCATTTCCTCTCAGGGTCCAAAGGAGGAGGTTCCAAGCAGAACAATAGAACCTGGGTCTTGGCCTTCGAAGTAACACCGAGACAATGATTACAGGACTCTGAGCACACTGATTACAGGCCAGGCCAGTGGGGTTCAGTGAAGCAGCAAGGTAATGGTAGTGGGGAGTCTTTCCCAAATACAGCTTGCATTTTTCTAGAAAAAAACTTCACTAAATGTAATGTGACCCCTGGTCTACAAAGCGAGTTCCAGGAAAGGCGCAAAACTACACAGAGAAACCCTGTCTTGAAAAACCAAAAAAAAAAAAAAAAAAAAAAAATGTAATGTGACCAAGGAAGATAACCCCACAGCATACACCTCTCCATTCCAGCAAAGCCATAACTAGGTTAGTGTGGTGGTTTGAATATGAATGGTCCAAATAGGCTCATATATTTGCATAGTTAGTCATTAGGGAGTAGCACTACTTGAAAAGGATTAGGAGGTGTGGCCTTGTTGGGTAGGTGTGGCCTTGTTGGAAGAAGTGTGTCACTGAGGGTGGGCTTTGAGGTTTCAGAAGCCCAAGCCAGGCCCAGTGTCTCTTTCTGCTGTTTGCCATCTCAGCTACCTCTCCAGCACCATGTCTGCCTGAGTGCTGCCATGTTTACCACCATAACAATAATGAAGTAAACCTCTGAAACTGTAAGCCAGCCCAATTAAATGTTTTCCTTTATAAGAGTTGCCATGGGGGGCTGAAGAGATGGCTCAGTGGTTAAGAGCACAGCTTGCTCTTCCAGAAGTCCTGAGTTCAATTCCCAGCAACCACATGGTGGCTTACAACCATCTGTAATAAGATCTGTTACCCTCTGCTGGCCTGCAGGCATACATGCAGACAGAACTCTATACACAATAAATAAATAAATCTTAAAAAATAAAAAATAAGCATTGCCATGTTCATGGTGTCTCTTCACAGCAATAGAACACTGACTAACACAATTACTGTGTCCAGTGTGGTACCTTCCCTAACATTGTCAGGTACTAATGAGAAATTCCAGTTTATGGCATAAGGCAAGAGAGATGAATTTCCACTAAATCTGCGGTGAATGACTAAGCCTTCTCATGCTGCAGAACATCCCAAGCTGGGTGCAGTTCCAAACTGGTTAACCAAATGGTTCAAAGATGTCATCAAAGATCAAGAAAGGGAAAAATTCAGGCACGTGTAGCGATGGCACTGAGCAGAAAGAGCAATTCATAAGTGTTTCAGACTTCATGATTCTTGTATATGAAATCCTAAAACAGAAGCTGAGTGTGGTGGTACACATCTGTTGTAATCCCAGCTTGGGAGGCAGAAGCAAGAGCATCATCAACAAGTACCAGGACATGCTGATCTACATAGGGAATTTTAGTCCAGCTACAGTGGTCTCAAAAGATAATTTTAAAAAATGCTTTTAAGGATCTGAGGCCGGTAATGTTAATTTATAGTTCTAAAATTTAAATCAGTGATTGTCTGGGGCAAGAGGTGATAAGGGACTTGGCCGGGGCCCACCAAGGGGTCTAGAGCGAGAAAAGCTTTCATAGATCCAAATGGGATTTGGGTTACTCGGGTAAATAAACTCATCTGACCCCAGTGAGCCACTCAGTCTGGAACTCCTAAGAGCCAGAGGACCAGAACATCTGCTTTGAGACTGTGCCTTCTACATATCACAGGGGGTGCATCCATGAAATTGTAACAATATGGTCACCTAAATAAGACCTGCACAAGGTCAACACCAGATGACTTGCCAGTGTGGACGGCGAAGATGCCACAAGCCCTCACCCCTTGCTGAAAACCTACAAGCAATTTAATGGCTGCTGAGAGGGGCAGAATCAGTCATAGGTTATCCAGTCTAATTGGTCAGCCCTAAACATGTGTACACACAAACAACACCGCCTGCCTCCATGCTCCCTGCCATGGTGGCCATGGATTCTAGCACTCTGAAACTGTAAGCCAATAAACTCTGTCTTCTGTAAGTTTCCCTGGTCATGGTGTCTCTTCACAGTAATAAAAAAAAGGAACTAAAACACCTGGCTAAAATGTAAACAAATTTTCACATTCTTGCAACAGGTTGTGGGGGCTCAGGGTGTGTCGGGGGAGGCATTAGCCCTTTCCCAGACCCAATTCACTGCTGTGAGAAACCTTTCCCAAAGTAAGGGGTCCTTGGAAGGGACTAAGGAGCCTGGAAATTACAGCCCTCCTAGGTTCAGGGCTGAGGTGGAACCGGCTGACACTGTCTTCTAAAAGATGACACTCAGCTCACACCTGGTACCCTGACAGTTTTTATTGAATTTCCCTGCAATTTCATTATACTGCACCAACAAACTCTGGAAGACAAGGAAAGCAAGGACCTTAGGATGCCAGGTGAGCACACATCTTCCATGTGCCTCCCCTTGGTTTTCTATTATTGCAAATGTCAAATGCACTTTGCCTCCAGCTTTCTTGGCCTTTAATTTTTAAATCCACATGTACTTAATTTATTTATTGGATTTCTATGGGACTTGAGGGGAAATTTAATTCATATACTTCTGGTTCATTGCTGCCATGCTTGCTGGGTGATTCAAACAGTGTTGTTCGTTGGCTGTCTTAGAGAGAAGGGGAGAGAGGGAGAGGGAGAGATAGATAGATAGATAGATAGATAGATAGATAGATAGATAGATAGATAGAGAGAGAGAGATAGATAGATAGACAGATAGTGTGTG
>CABHPP010143134.1:0-14872 GCA_902168425.1 Peromyscus attwateri
TTTTTTTTTTTATTTCAGGAGGAGTGGCTGAGACAAGGTATCAGTCATTTAGGTATCTGTTCTGGATAGTTTTATGTCAACTTGACAAAAGCTAGAGTCATTTTAGAAAAGGGCAACCCAACTGAGAAAATGCCCCTATCAGATTAGCCTGTTTGCAAGCCTATGGTGTATTTTCTTGATTGATGACTGATGTGGGAGGACCTAGCTCACTGTAAACAGTGCCGCCCCTGGGCAGGTGGTCCTGGGTGCTATAAGAAGGTAGGAGGCTGAGCAAGCCATGAGGACCAAGCCAGAAAGCTCCACTCCTCTATGGCTTCTGCTTCAGTTCCTGCCTCCAGGCTCTTGCCTTGACTTCCTTCAATGATAGACTGTGATGGGGAAAATATGAATGGAGTAAGTTATTTCCTGAGTTACCTTTGGTCTTAGTGTGTTTTTAATCACGGCAATAGAATGCTAATTCACACAGTACCCCACGCTGGCCTTGAGTTTGCTATGTAGCAAAGGCTGCCTCCATTTTTCTGCAAGTTGGAAGCACAGGCATGTGCCGCTGTACCCAGTACTATGCCACACTTAGAGAATATTAATAAGATAATTATATCTATCAATAGGGTGTTTTTATGTGGGAGACAACAAGATTTAGCTTGAAGAAATGACTTAAGGTCATTAAAAAGTTATGACCAAATATATAAAATGTGTATGTGTAAGAGAGAGAGAGAAAAAAAAAGAGAGGAGAAAAGGAGAGGTAGAGAGAGAGAGAATGCACCAGGCTGGCCTCTACCTGGTAGAAAATGATCTCCCCATGACATTATTTCCATATCCTTTATTTTGGGGGACTTTCATGTATGCATATACTATCTTTCATTAAAAGCACACCACATGCCCTCCCTCTAACTCCTCCTCTAATCTCCCACCAGTACTTTTCTCTCCCAATGTCATGTCCACTCTCCTAAAAAGAAAAAAAAATCATTTCCTATTTTTAATTTTATGTGTATGGCTGCTTTGCCTGCATGGATGTCTATGTACCATGTGCATGCAGTGCCCACCGAGGTCAGAAAAAGGCATTGGATCCCCTGAGACTGGAGTTACAAGTGGTTGTAAGCTGCCCTGTAGGTGCTGGGAACTAAACTCAGGTCCTCTAGAAGAGTAGCTGATACTTTTAACCACCCAGCCATCAATCTCTTTAATCTCATGCTCGCTCGCTCGCTCGCGCTCTCTCTCTCTCTCTCTCTCTCTCTCTCTCTCTCATCTTAAAGCCACTGAGTGCACTTAGTCCCACCAGTCTATGTGCATGGGCATAGGGCCATCTTCTAGTCAATAGGAACGAAGCCTTTCAAGCAGGAACTGGTTTGATTTCTCCATATCCTACAAATCAAGTATATGATGTCTTCAGCGATATGGTCTCATCATCAAATTCTGAAGGGGAACTGCCCTGGTTAGATTCTATTATCAACTTGACATAACCCAGAGACCTGGGAAAAGGGAACCTCAGTTGAGGAACTGACCAGATCACATTGTCCTATGACGACATCTGTGAGAGATGGTCGTGACTCAGGCTAGAGATGAGGGAGCTCAGCCCAGTGTGGGGAGTACAGCCTTAGGCAAGCGGTCCTGAGCTAGTTAATCAGGAATCAGAGAGCTAGCTAGTAAGCAGCAATCCTCCGTGCCCTGTGCTTCAGTTCCTACTTCCATGATTCCTAGCTTGAGTTCCTCTCCTGACTTCTCTCTGGGTTGGACCGTTATGTGGAAGTATAATCTGAGATAAAGCCTTTCTTCCCTCAAGTTACTTTGGGTCATAGTGTTCATCACAGCAACAGAAAAACAAACTAAAAAAAAGCAGCGAAGAGCTAAGGCAATCCTGTGGAATGTTTGAGGGTCTATGGGACTCCACCAACACACAACTCAAAAAGCGGTGGCCCGGATTAGGCACGGCGCTTTTTGTTTGGTAGCCTATGATGTCTGTCTGGGAAAGGCTTTGCTCCCTGTTGTAGGGTACCTGCACTTACACGCTTTTTCGTTATTTGTGTAGGTACATATTTTAGAACTCTTTCAACAGCAGTAGGTTTTCATATGACTGCCTCAAAGGCCTTCAATGTTAGTTACCCCTCCCTGTGTTCCCTCCTCTACCTGCCCTCCCACACCAACCTCACTTATCCTTCTCCCTCCATTATTATTATTATCCGTTCCCCCTTCAGGCCACCTGCGTTCTATCTCCCTCTGTTGAAGCTCCCCACCCCCCCAACCCCCGCCTTTGGCCCTTACTAGCCTCCTGACTTCCATGAGTACTCCAATTTAAACACAAATATCTAAAGACTCAAAGCTAACACCCAGTTACTCAAAAGAAAATGAGGCATTTGTCATTGGGGGGGGGGGGGGGGTCTGGGTTACCTCATTCAGAATAGTTATTTTCAGCTTCATCCATTTACCTGCAAACTTCATTTTCTTTTTCTTAACAGATAAGGAATATCATATTATGTAAATGGAGCACATTTCACTATTTATTCAACAGCTTATCAACATCTAGACTGTTTTCATTTCCTGGCGATTGTGAATGGAGCAGCAATGAACACGGATAGACAAGTGTCTCCGTAGTAGAATATACAGTCTTTTGGGAATATGCCCAGGAATGGCTAGCTTGGTCACGTGGTAGACCCACATCTTTTTAATAAACTCTATGCCGATTTCCACAGTAACTGTAGCACTTTGTACTCCTACCAATAGTAAATAGGTGTTTCCCTTTCCCCATGCCGGTGCCAGATTCACTGTCATTTGCTTTGTTTTGTTTTGTTTTGTTTTTGATCTTAGCCATTCTAACTGGGGTAAGAGAAAAATCTCAAAGTAGTTTTAATTCGTATTTCCTTTGTGGCTAAGGATGTTGAAGATTTTTGTAAATATTTCTTAGTCATTTGTACTTTTTTTAAAAAAAAAAAAAAAATCTCTGTTTAGTTCCATGCCCAATTATTTTTAATTGGATTATTTGTTGTCTTGGTAAAGTGGTTTTAATTCTTTGTATGGTCTAAATATTAACTCTTTATGAGATGTATTGCTGACAAAGATTTTTTTTTTCCTATTCTATAGGCCGCCTCATCACTTGATTGACAATGTCTTTTGCTGTACAGGAGGGGTTTTTTTGTGTTTTTTTTTTTAATTTCATGAGGTCACTTATGTGTTCGTGTAAGTTGAGGCATATTCCCTACTTTTCTCCTGTAACAGATTCAAGGTATCAGGTCTTACGATAAGATCCTGGAACCATTTGGAATGTGTGTAGAGATAAACGCCTAGTTTCATTCTTCTGTATGTAGCCATCAAGTTTGTCTGGCACAAATTATTGAAGGTGGTATCTTTTCTCTAACGTGTATTTTTGGATTTTTCTTCTCTCTCTCTCTCTCTCTCCAAATTCAGGGGACTGTGGGAGCATTGATTTATATCTAGGTCTTCAATTCTATTCCATTGATATTTAATTTTTTTTTTGTTTTTTGTGTCTCGTGGTTTTATAATGCTAACACCATGTTGTTTTTATTACTATAGCTCTATAGTGTGACAACATCTGGAACAATGATGCTTCCAGCAGCATTTTTGTTGTTCAGGAAATTTTTAACTATCCCTGGGTCCTCTGTGCTGTCTGTCTTCGTGTGTTTCCATGTGCACTTGATGGTTTTGTGTCTCAACTTAAGACAAGCCACAGTCATCAGAGGAAGGAGCTTCCATTGAGGAACTGCCTCCTTGAGATCCAGCTGTAAGGCATTTTCTCACGTAGTGATCAATGAGGGAGGGCCCAGCCCATGGTGGGTGGTGCTGTCCCTGGGCTGCTGGTCCTGGGTTCTATAAGAAGGTGGGCTGAACAAGCCGGTAAGCAGCCCCCCTCCATGGCCTCTGCATCAGCTCCTGCTTCCGGGATCCTGCCCTGTTTGAGTTCCTGTCCTGACTTCCTTCAGTGATAAACAGCAATGCTGAAGTGTAAGCCAAATAAACCCTTTCCTCCCCAACTTGCTCTCTGGCCACTGTTTTGTGGAAGCAATAGAAACCCAAACTAAGCTGGGGATTTAGCTCAGTGGTAGAGTGCTTGCCTTGCAAGCATAAGGCCCTAGGTTCGGTCTTCAGCTCAAGAGAAAAAAAAAAAAAGACATCATGTGAATTTTAAGATTGTTGTTGTTGTTGTTCAATTTCTGTGAAGAACTGTGTTGGAATTGTAATGAGGATTGCCTTGCATTTGTAGACTGCTTTTCAGAAGATTAAGGTTTTCACAATAGTAATTCTACCAATCTATAGTCATGGAGGTCTCTCCATCTTCTTCAGCTTCTCATTGCAGATATTCTGAAATCTGTGGAACATGCATATGGGTCTGTGTGCTCCTCCAGCGGTGGCAGCTCAGGGTTCGGGTAAAAGAGAAGGGAGCAGTCCTGCCTGTGGGAATTGCCCGGCTCTGCACTATCCTCGGGTGCAGTGCTACCTGTGAGAGGCAAATACGATGAGCAGCGTGGACAAGAAATGTACACATCATCTCCTTAATGCCCTTACTAATTCCACAGGCTGTGGAGGGAGCTGGTCTTACTATTACTATAGTAGTGATTTTATACGGGTGCCTCTGAGTACCTGGCTCAAAACCAGAGAGACACATTGTGATGGCTCTGGGTTGAAAATCAGCCCTTCCTTTACCCAGTACACAGACAGGAAGACCCGACAATATGACTTCTTCTCCTATGACTGACTCAGATGTGCTCAAGCCTCGCCTTACATGCAGGCAGTCCCAATTCCACCACCACAAACAACCAAGACATCATTCAAATATCCCAGTAGAAGACACTGTCATGGCCAATCTTTGGTGTTGGGCTTCAAAACTGTAAATCAACCAATTATTAGCCATGAGTCTTTGGGGCAGAAATTCAGGCAAGACTCCAAAGAATTCCTCTAATCTCCACTCCATGTGGTATCAGCTGGTAAGCTTAACTGTAGATGAAGATTCTAAGACAGCTCCACTCACATCTGCAAATTGGTCCTGCCTGTTAGTTGGGACACCTAGTTTCTCTTCCATATGGATCCTCACTGCATGTTCTTCCCCCCTCTTCCTCCCTCCTTGCCAACCCCCCCTCTTTCATTCTATGTGGCCTTTCTAGTAGGAAAACTCAGATGTCTTACGTGGCACCTGGCTTCCAAGAAAATATAAACAAAATCTAAGTCCAGCTATAATACAGCATCACATCCCATTGTCTTATCAAAGAAATGCAGAAGACCAGCCCAATTTAAAAAAAAAAAATTATCACCTACTTTACCTCTTGGTAGGAGGAGCAGGTCTAATAGGAGAAGAAAAGTTGTTGGCAGTTATCTTGAGGTATCTTGGTAAACAATTCACAAGTACCACACTTTTCTCTTCCTTCCTTTCTTCTTAAATAGGGTCTCTCAAGGTAGCTCTAACTAGCCTGGAACTCACTATGTAGACCAGGCTAGCCTTGAACTCATAGAGATCCACCTGCCTTTACCTCCTGAGTGCCATGCTTTTCCAATGCAATATCAGAATCTTCCCTCAAGCACCCCATTACTTTTTCATCTGCAGTAATACTCTCCACACGATTTCCATCGGAATCATCACAAAGCCCCCTTTTCATGTAAGTTATCATAAATGAGGCAATTTTCTTTTGAAAAGGGGCTATGGCTAATGACAGCTATAATCATCCCCAGTCTACCAAAGGGTAGTATTGCCTTAACGAGAGCTGGAGTTTTTCCACTAATGCACCCTGCTTCGTCTGGCTCTCAAGAGGAAAAGGTGTCAGCATGCTACTTCCTGTAAGCCACAGAACTCCACGATTGCACATGGCTTCTCATGGTCAATTGCTCCCTAGAACTAAAAACAGAAATAGAATGTGCTGAGGATGTAGCTCAGTGGTAGAGCATTTGCAAGGGGCCCTGGGCTCAAACCCTAACCCTGAAAAAGATTCCTAGAAAAGCTACCTTTTAGAAGGATACAAGAAAGGTATGCTGTTTCAGTTTAATAATCTGAACATCATTCAACACCAAGCCTTGCTCTGGAAATATAAAAATGAGTGAAACATTATGCCCACTGTCAAGTCCAAGGCCTGATATACAATAAATCTGGGGGGGGGGAATATAGGGATTTAGGAAATCTGGCTCCTGTCTCTGCCCCTCAAAGTGTCCTCACTCCCTAACAGAGACTACATTTCATCATTATCATCTGAAGTCTATATGAACAAGGAAGATGAAACAATATCTTGTATGAATGACAAACTTCATTGATTTCCATTTTGTGCCGATTCAATTCAGAAAATAACCACAGAATAAGTTCAGCAAAAGTGATGCCGTACTTTGATTTAGGCCGGTGAGTAAACAAGGCCCATAGGGCTTTAAGATGGGTCTAAACTTCTCAAGAAAAGAGTTCAGAGAGGTCAGAGGAGAAGATTGTAGACTCATTCAAAGACCCAAAGAGCCCAAGGCAAAGGAAGTGCAGAAGGTTCCTTGTGAACATGGGTACCAGTTTTGCTTGGAATAGACAGATGTCTTGCTACAGGGCGAGACTGAGACAGAACACCATGTTTTAATAAGATCAGCATGTCCTCTAACTGTACCTCCCCACTCAACTTGACTGCCAGCCTGGCTCTGTCATTCTGAGCTCTTGCCCAGGCAGTCCTGAGAAGAGGGTTTGATTAGGTTATAGAGAAACAAGGTGCTTCTAATACCCCTTTAATTGAATGTGGCAACTGGGAGTCAAAAATGACCTGCAAACTTTGGCATTGGACTTCACTCATCACAAAAAGCACCCTACAATACCATGGACAAGTTTTCTCCCAAGTACTCATCAGGCCTGACCCTGCTTAGCTTCAGAGATCAGATGCATTCATGGTGGCATGTCCATGGACAACTTCTGATGTGGTATGACAGTGAAAGCCAAAATCTTTGAACATACTATGAGGAATCTCCCCGGTGGAGTATAATCTGTGAATGGCCTCGGCAGCTGGTGGTATAAAACCTAGCAATAGTGGTAATGGGAACAGCCCAGAGACTGTTGAATCAAGAGAAAATGTGAAAGAGTTATCCCCTGAATTGCATGGAGTTGGCATTGAATATTGTGTGGCCCGGTCTTGATGAGCTAGTTTATTCCCAACGGCCTACAGAAACAGTAGTGATGGAGTCAATGCAGTTGGAATGTAGCCATTTCTAAGCAAACAAATACTTCCACTTGGAAAACGCATTCTTCTAGGGAGTGATCCTTTGCTTATTCAAAACAGATGTGAGGTAGGAAGAAGGTCAGTATTAGCCAACTACCACCCTTCAGTTGCATTCTATGTGGGTCCTCATAGCTCAGAAATTAAGAAAGACTTACAATGGATTTTAAGGTTATGTGATGCTATGACTGCCCATACCCCAACACTCTCCAGAGGAAAATTTTCCTGGAAAGCACAATTGCTGGGAAGAAAACCACACCCAGAAAATGATAAGGGCCATACAACTACAGGCTCTATAAAGCAGGGATTTCTTCTGCCTTGTATACCGGGGTTGTGGTGATGTATTGTGTCCCCCAGTATACTGTGTCCCCGAATAATATTTGTCTGAGGATCAGAGGAAAAAGCCAGCCACTATAAGTAAACATAGAAGTCAGGCAATGGTAGCATTTGCCTTTAATCTTATCACTTGGGAGGCAGGGATCTGTCTGGATCTCTGTGAGTTCAAGGCCACACCGGTGAACAAAGCCAAGCAAGGTGACATATGCCTTTAATCCCAGCACTAACCATAGCGGTCTGGAGGTCTGTACAGACAGACTGGAAGGGACAGAGCTGGGCAGGAAGAGGAAGTGATGTAGCTGGGGTGAGAAAGCCAACGAGAGAACAGAACAGAAAGGTATATAGGCATGGGTATATAGGAGTAGGTCTCTTTGGAGACTGAGGCATCAATGAGGTAAGGTTAGCTTGTGACTTTTCCTATTTCCCTGATCTCTTAGGTTTTCACCCCTATATCTGGCTCCGTGTTTTTTATTTAGTAGGACCAATTAGCAATTTGTCTACACGGGGTATTTTAGTTCTAAGTACAATGGTTCAAATAAGCCACCTTCATTAAATATCTGTTAAAAGAATAAAAGAATATCCTTAACTAAAAACAAATGAAGCCACTTCTATTTCCTAGTTTGACAGATGAGGTATTCAGAAAGAAGTATCGAATGATCTACAAATGATGGATATATTTTTTATATACAGTTTTGTGTGTATACATGTTCTGGTGTGTGTGCACATGTGTGAGCAGGTGTGTGTGTCAAGGTCAGCGGTCAACTTCACTTGTCTTCCTCAGTCACTGTCCACTTTATCTTTTGAGTCAGGGTTTCTCACGGAAGCTGGAGTCTGCCAATTCAATGAGACTGAGTTGCCAGCAAGTCCTTGGGATCCCTCAGTCTCTGCCTCCCCAGAACTGCAATTACAGGTGCACACTACCAATTTTTATGTGGGTTCTGAAAAATAGAATTCAGGTCCTCAAGCTTGAACAGCCCTTGACTGTGCTGTTTCCACCGCCCAGATTTAAAATATTTGAAAACATACTGTAAATATGTAGCTGAGCCTAATAGAAAAGGTAATTTAAGAGGCCAGACTCCAGAAGTCCCCAAAAGTGAACAAATGTTAAAGCTCACACAGGCCTCTACACATATGGATACAGCTGTGCACTGCCTGAAAACACCCAGTTGAAGTAAAATGTGTCATACCAACATGCAGTTCCTCAAAGCTTGAAGCAGCTCAGAGGAAAACACACCTTTCCTTTACGAGGTGTCATTCAAAACCATTGAGGGGACTTTGGCACACGCCTTTAATCCAAGCACTCGGGAGGCAGAGGCAGGCAGATCTCTGTGAGTTTGAGGTCAGCCTGGGCTACAGAGTGAGTTCCAGGAAAGACTCCAAAGCTACACGGAGAAACCTTGTCTCAAAAAACCAAAAATAAAATAAAATACAATACTATGATGGTAGAAACTGATCCTATTATAATGAAAACTGCAATCAGTACACATGTATTATAGATCGAGTTAAAAGGATGGTTCGGTGACAGGCACATGCCAGGATGCATGGAGATCAGAGGACAAGTTTGTAGTGTCAATCTGTCCTTCCATCTTTACATGGATTTTGAGGCTCAAACCCAGTTCACTAAACTTGTGTGTTGAACACCTGTATCTGCCGAGATGTCTTGTCAGTCCTGAAGTTGTTATTTTTAAAGAACCAACTCAGTTTCCTGCATTCTTTTTATTACCCTTGAAGTTTTTGTTGCATTGAGTTTTGCTCTGACCATTATTATTTCATGCTACCTACTGCTCTGGAGTTTGGATTGTTCTTGTTTTAATTCAAGTCTTTGAGGTGCATCCTTAGGTGCACCTTGAGATGCATAAACAAATAAATATAGCTTATCCTCAAAACCTGAAAGCATACTATAATTCACTTAAGTCTCAGTTTATCAAATTGAGCAAATATCATCTTTGCCATATAGAATTAGCAGAGTAGACGGATAAGCCAAGCCCTTTCCTGCCCCTCTGAAATGAGTGCTTGTAGTTGAAAGTTTTCTCCGGTCCCACCAGGCCCCCCCCTGCAGTCCTGAAGCCGCTTATAAAATAATCACTCAGAGGAGAGGCTTAATATTATTTACCAATTGTATGGCCTATGGCAGGCTTCTTGCTAGCTAGCTCTTTTTTTTTTTTTTTTTTTCCGTTTTTGGGTTTTTCAAGACAGGGTTTCTCTGTGTAGCTTTGTGCCTTTCCTGGAACTCACTTGGTAGCCCAGGCTGGCCTCGAACTCACAGAGATCCGCCTGCCTCTGCCTCCTGAGTGCTGGGATTAAAGGCGTGTGCCACCACCGCCCGGCACTAGCTAGCTCTTATAACAACCGATTTCTGTTAATCTATAAGTTGCCATGTGGCTGTGGCATTACCAGTCTGCTGGCATCCTACTGCTCCTTCAGCACTGGCTGGCATCTCCCTCCTCTCCTTTCTTCTCTCTGTCTATCTGCTTGGATTTCCCACCTGCCCCTAAGCTGCCTTGCCATAGACCAATGCAGCTTTATTTATCAACCAATCAAAGCAACATATATTCACAGCCTACAGAAAGACATTCGACAGCAAATGCTTGGCTTACAACTACCTAACTTGCTTCTCGATGGCACTTGAGTAAAGAAGCAGATAGTGAAAATTGTTGTATCTGTCATCATGTTATTTTTACATAGACTCCCAGAACCCATGTAAAAATGTCAAGCATAGCATAAGCACTTGTAATCTCAGCACTGGGGAGGTAGAGACAGGAGGATTTCTGGGGCTAACTGGTCAGCCCTTCTAGCCTAATTAGTGATCTCCAGACTTAGTGAAAAACCCTGTCTCAAAAGAGGTGAACAGTTTTTCAGAGGATTGACATCTTGAGATTGTCCTCTGGGTCTCCAACATGTATGTATACATACATGGACACATCACTCCCACATATACTTGCACATACATGAACATGCACATGCATTAAAAAAAAACCTGCTTGGCATAATATAGTAAAAGTGAACCTATATATATCTGATGACCTAAAAATTACAATCCAAAGACTGTGTTGTAAAGAAATGTACACATAGCTGGGTAGTGGTAGTGCACATCTTTAATCCCAGCACTCGGGAGGCAGAGGCAGGAGGATCTCTGTGAGTTTGAGGCCAGCTTGGTCTACAGAGCGAGTTCCAGGACGGGCACCAAAGCTACACAGAGAGACCCTGTCTCAAAAAAAAAGAAAAAAGAAATGCATACATGAATTCACCTGAAGGTGTGGGAAACTGAGTAAGCCCTGGGTGACTGTGTAAGGAACAGATGAATGAAGTCATAAGCGATGGGCACAGCCATATCAAGACCTCCAGGGCTTCAGACCCATGGGAATGGCAAAGTCTTCTTCTGGTCCAAGTGCGAGTGTTTAAAAAAACTATTGGCCAGTGTGTGCAAACACTATCAAGCACAGCTTCCTCTTTGGGGATGACTGCAGTCTGAGACTGCTCGCTACAGCAACCTCCTTCCAAGAGTAACTAAAGATGCCTCCTGGTTCAGCTGTACACAAGACACCCACCTCCTTGATCCAGCTGTGTAAAATAAACACATTGTGTTTCTGGTTTGCTGTTGATGCTGTTGTGTCTCCATCAGAGAGAACATGGCCCACCTTATCCCAGCCTTTCTATATGCGTCTGCATTCCTTCAGTGTTAGTCATTTCTTCATTCTCTCATCCACAGCACTCAAGTTTCCCGGAACAAAGCCATGCAGGATATTGCACAAGGGATCTGACATATGCACAGCAACCTGTTTCTACAACAGCCCAAGTAACAACGTCTTAATAAAGCAATTAAAACAAACAAATTATTGGTACCATCAAACATGGATGCACCTGAAAGTATTAATTCTGAATGGGAAAAAAAAAGCCAGACACAAAAGAATACTTAATAACATGCCTCTATTTACACAAAGTTCAAAGGCAGGCAATAATAGACTATGATGATCACCATCAATACTGATGTTAAATACCAGAGGAATAATGACAGGCAGGAGGTACGGAGGCACCAGCAACGGTGTCTGATATAGATGATGGTTATACCAGCATGTGAATTTTTGCAAAAACAAAAATGATTGAATAACAAAATTAATGATTCTGGGACTTCTGGGATGACCCAGCAGGTAAAGGTGCTTGTCATACTAGCCTGACATCCTGGACTTGGTCCCCAGTATCCACATGAAAGTGGAAGGAGAGAACTAATTCCACAAAGTTGTCCTATGACCTTCACATGCACACTAGAGCATGTACACACACCACACACATACACACACACCCCAATAATGATAATGAAATAAAAAGTAAAAAGTGGCCAGGTGGTGGTGGTGCACGCCTTTAATCCCAGCACTCAGGAGGCAGAGCCAGGCGGGCAAAACAATCATACACACAAAATAAAAGTGAATAAACTCTTTTAAAAAATTAGTAGGAGTGAGGAGAAATGTGGTAGTAATTCTAAAATGAAAAAGGAGATGCCCAGAGTGTGACTCAGCCGGAAAGCCCTTGACTAGCAGTATCAGGCCCTGGGTTTGATTCCTAGAAATGCAAAAAGGGGGTGAAGAAATGAAAACACAAGACACTTAGGGATGGTGATTATACTCCAAATCCTGAGAAATAAAGGAGAAGGGATCTGTTGTTTGCTGTTGGTTAGTGTTTGTGTCTTGTTACTTGAGACAGAGTCAGGTGTAACCCAGTTTGCATTCTAACTTGCTGTGTAGGTGAGGATAGCCTTGAACTACTAAGCGTCATCCTGCGTCCTGGCATAACAGGCATGCGCCACCCACCACACCTACTTTTATGAGGCTCTGGGGAATTAAATCTAGCTAGGGCTTTGTGCATGCTAGGTGAGTGCCTCCCTGATGGTGCTGTTAACATTCTGATCCCTGCCACCCTGATGTAGAAGCCTATTCTTAAGGGAAAACTCCTCCCTTCCTCTCTCTTCTCTGTCTTCTGCTTTCCTCCACACACTTCTCAACCCCACACCCCTCTCTGTCTCTCTCTCTCGCCCCTCTCACGTTCCGTCTTTCTGCCTCTTCATCTCTCTATTATAATAAACCATTTCCACGCGGATGCCACGTCTGGGTTGTGAATGTCCACCTGCCGCCCCGCTGCCATGCCCACATGGACTGGGCCCCCTGCCAGCCCAGACACTGTATCTGGGGGTCCTGCCGTGTGTGACTTGGTTTCTTTGTTGGCCATCACCAACTGCCTTGGTGGAGCATGCAAAATTTTTTATTTCATTTTAAGAGAAGGGTGTCTTGCTGTGTCTTGAAGGCCTCTGACCCCAAACACTTCTGATCTCAAGCAACCTTGTTGCCTCCTTCTCACTGGATCTAGAAACTTCACACCCGGCTGCCCACACTCCTTTTACTCAATTTAGGTAAAAGCGCCTCACTGGTAAGAGGAGTTGGGAAGGAAGAGACTTCAGCCCTCCTGCAGCAAGTTGGCTTTTTATAATGTAGCTGAAAGAAATTTAAATGGCTCGTGCATTACAAATATTACTGGAGTAGAAAATTCCACCTGCTTAGTTAGACTTAACCCCATTATAGTCCAAACAATTGGTTAAATACTTATTTAGAAGTGGTTTTCAGTTGCTTTTATTGCATTGTTTAAGGGTCTTGTTTTTCATCCTGTCCTCTGGGAAGTCTCCTTATTCAAATTGCTCTGTGATCCAATGAAAGGATTGTGTCACCAAACTGGAAAAGAAAGGACCTGTTTACTCTCCTAGGTCTATTATTTTTACCTCACCCAGGGTGAGTTTTCCCACAGGCTGCATCTCCTACAGCCTGAGTGAGTTCTTAAAAAGATTGCTGCTTTGTGTGATTAAATTTATATTTGCCTACACCTGAGCGCATGTCCACAAATACAATTGTGCCATTGCTTTTATTCCTCAGTTATTTAAAAGGGTCATCCCGTCCAACTCACGCTGTTATGCTGTTTAAAAATAAAGGACATGCACAGTGCAAAGGGAGTCAAAGAAAGGTGGACATTTCCTATACGTGTTCATTTTAAAGTCAGTAATTATTCCTAAACACAAAGTAAAACGGTTGTTGACAGATATTAAATACAGTTTCTCATGTCAGCAATTAAAAAAATATCTACAATATTTAACTATAACAACTAAGCTTTCTTTTAAAACACTGTTTTCAAGTTTCAAGTAGTAACACATGCTTATAAATTCCAGCACTTGGAAGGTTGAAGCAGGAAGATGGAGGTCAAGGCCAGCCTGGGCTGCAAAGAGAGTTCTGGGCTACATATGAAGATACTGTTTCGGTAAACAAAAACAAGACAAAAACATGCAAAATTTTCAGAAATGTCAGTAAGAGTTGGTAACTTAGACAGCAGTCATTAACAGGCCGCAGGATAGGATCGAAGTCAATCAGACAAAAACAAGTGTTAAAAGCCACATCCGTGCTATTTTAAAATAGGTAGAAATATTTTGACATAATTTGAAATACAGTCAGAGAATGAGATATTATAAATTCTTTCTGATAGGAAAGCCTTACAGAAGCAAAGAGTTATCACCACTTACTGATCACATAGAATTTTTTTCCCTCAATGTCAAGTTTAAAAGTTTTTTTAAACTTAAAAAAGTAAATTTAGCTGTGAAACTACCTTGGGAACCGGTGCCTGAGAATTAGGCCATTGATTCCTTTTGAAATGTTATCTCATTTTAAACTTTATGTGTATGAACGTTTTGCTACATGTATGTCTACGCACCATGGGTGTGCCGTGTCCACAGAGTGCAGAAGAAGCCATCAAATCCCGTGGGCCTGGAGTTACGGACTGTTGTGAGCCACCCCATCCTGTGGGTGCTGGGAACTGAACTCAGGTCCTCTGGAAGAGCAGCCAGTGCTCTTAGCTGTTGAGCCATCTCTCCAGCCCACCTTCACTAACGTTTGGGAGACCGAGAAATGGAACTTTGGCCAGAGGAGACGGCTCAGTGGGTAAAGTGCCTTCTTTGCAAGCACAAGTTCGTTTGGGATAGTGGCACGTGTAGTCCCAGTGCTGGGGGCGGCAAACATTAGCCTAGCCCACTCGGTCATACTCAGGCCGACGAGAAACTCCATCTCAAAAACAAGGTGGACGGCACCTGAGGAGGAACAGTGGAGGTCATCCTCTGGCTTCCACATACAGGAAGATGAGTGTGCTTGTGCACAACTCCCGTGAACATGCCCACACTCACCACACACACACATACGCACACACATTCCCACACATGTATTTATAAATTAATAATAAAGAACACAGCAATAAAAGGGGTGGAATCCATGCAACTGACATTATGTGGACATTGAGAGAGAGAGAGAGAGAGAGAGAGAGAGAGAGAGAGAGAGAGAGAG
>CABHPP010143134.1:14882-30901 GCA_902168425.1 Peromyscus attwateri
GAGAGAGAGAGAGAGAGAGAGAGAGAGAGAGAGAGAGAGAGAGAGAGAGAGAGAGAGAGAGAGAGAGAGAGAGAGAGAGAGAGAGAGAGAGAGAGAGAGAGAGATTACCATTCTTGTCCCAGCACAAAGCTTTCTCCTCCCGTAGACAGATGTTATTCACTTTGACGTTATCCGAAGGCCAAGCAAACTGTTTACCTTGGTTAGCGACGGCCTGTGAGTTGACAGCTAAGGCACTGCCCTTGACCTTTTTACTAAACACCCTTTGATGTCATTCAGTCTTTTCAGCCTATCAAGTTCACCAGTCCACTGGTAAACACTGAAATGAAGAGATATGAATGGGAAGTAATTTTGTCATGATTTCTTTTTCATTTCCTTTATGGTCTTGTACAAATGTCTGTAATCCCATGTTTATTGTGAGACTATAAACATGCAAGCTGCTTTGAAGTGAGGACTTCAAAAAGGTTTCAACATTGCGAGGTCTGACACAGAGGGAAGGCTTAGTTTATCATAAGTCCTATTTAATCAGCAAAAAACTCCAATAGTTTTCAAACTCTCAAAACAAAATGATCTTAACATCTGGAATCTATTAGAGAACTGAGGAAGCGATGCCACAGTTATGCTTGGAGAGGCATTTTTATTATAAATTCTGTGGAAGCAGATCTGTGGAAAGTAAAACTAAATTGCCATTACCACTTCACTCATAGTCCTCTCACTAATTAGACATATTGTAATCAAAATATAAGATTACTTTTGGGGAGAACCGTGGCTTAGTATTTATCTAGAAAAGTGGACCCTTAAAATTATGAGACATTGCATGTATAGTCACTGACTTGTATATTCGTAGAAGATATCACTTAACTGCATTTTGATTTGAATTAAACATATTAAAATATGATTGGCTTCCAAGTCAATCAAAGTTTCCAGTTCCACTTTGCAGGAAGGAGTTCGATTGAGAAGAGTCATCAACTTGGAGCCATGGAGTTCTTTTCCTAGAACAGAAATACTTTCACCATGCAACATGGTAAAGTGAGACACAGACTGAGCATCGCTTGTCTGAGATGCTTGTGACCAAAAGGTGTTCCAGATTTAGGAGTTTAAAAAATTTGTGAATATTTGCATGTGTTAAGTGTATGCACCCTGAGGCCATTGACTAGATATGTCTTGGGATAGCTGAGATGCATCCCTACACATCTGTAGATAACATCATGTTTTGAATGCCCAGAGGTTGGATCCTATGCATCATGAGTAGCTTTGGGATGGGATCTGAGTCCTAACATGAAATTCATTTATGTTGCACATATTTTTATATACATAAAAGATAACTAAATAGTTTTCATTTGTTTATTTTCCTCGTGTTCATGTTATCGAGCACATATGGAGGTCAGAGGACAGCCTGTACACTTTTTCTACCATGCAGGTTCTGGTATTTGAATTCAGGTCCTCAGACTTGGCAGCAAGGGCCTTTACCAAATGGACCATCTCACCACCCCTGAAGGTAACTTTCTGTGTCTTATCATGTCTGCAATTCATCACACAGGTTGCATGTGGAATTTTCTATAGTTTCCATTGTGTTGGTATAAAAAGCAAACAAAAAAACCGTTTAGATTTTAGAGCTTAATTTATTTACTTACTTATTTTTGATGTTAGAGATTAATCCAGGGCCTTTCACATGCTAGGCATGTGCTCTACATTAAGCTGTGACTCTAGACCTCTTTTGTTTTATTTTGAGACAAGCTGTCTCTAAGAAGCCCAGACAATCATTGAGCTTGATATTCTCCTGCCTCAGCCACCCGAGTAGCTGGGATTATGAGTGATTTGTCAGATGAGAGAGTTGAAAGCTTAATACCATGAAGTGACTAGCAGTGTCCAGTTATTATTATGCCCAATAAATGATCCCTTCCTCCTTTACTTCCTCTTCCCCTTTAACACTGTTGTCAACATGTTACCCTGGCCTTTCACTTTAGGACCTAAGGGGCTGTCACATGAAAGTCTGTGATAACTTCCTGCATACTTCTCTATTGTTGCTAATCGTGGGAAATGCTAGACATCCTCAAGAAGGCTGTGTGTGCATTTCTGGGACAGGATGCAGGAGGAAAACTATCAATACATTTTGTTCACCTGCTGCTCAGAGACAAAGGAAGAAAATGCTTCTGTCTTGAGCCCTGTTCTGAGTCATACATCAGATTTATAATATTCACTCATTTTTATCCTTACTGCTCAGGGATGGCGACTAGAAAGCTCGTGTTCTTTTTGGTTCAAAAATTCTGTCACTGGCTTCTGTTGTGTGCACAGCTGTGGAAAAGCGCATGTCAGAGTTTTAAACTGTTGAGCTCAAAGTGGATACAGAAAGCCGGGACAGATGTGGGTGATGGTGGTGGTGGTGGTGGCTATTTAAAAACAAAAAGTGAAAGGACCTAGGCATATAAATAGATCAACAGCAGTGTTGCCTGAGAGACTGCTCACTGATCCCCTGAACTGTGGAAAAGAGAAGAACACAATAGCTGAGAATCGGAGCAAGGCCCGAGGCCAAGACGGACAGGAACACAAGGCAAACAGGGTGAGCTTTCGCTGAGCTGTAAACGGAGGCTGCATTGAAAGGAGGCTGCAAATATATCAAAGAATAGCATCCAGAATGAATAAAACCAGGTGACTCATGCGTTATACCCTCAGAATACAACAAGCCTCCCCGTGTGTGGGTAGCTCCCTAAAACCATTAGTCTGGCTGTACAAATTAGCCCAGAAAGAAGGCTCCCTCATGGCTGCTGTCAGCTCCCAGCCTGCTTATTTTCTGTAAGGAGTTGTCCTGCTCTCAGGAGGTATAGCTGTCTGCCATTCCCACTTGGTGCACAGCTCCTTGGTTTAGTGAGTGATGGGAAAGACACCAAGGAAATAGTTTTCTTTCTTTTTCTCTTTTCTTTTCTTTTCTTTTCTTTTCTTTTCTTTTTTCTTTTCTTTTCTTTAAGGCTTCATTCATTAGCTGTTACTGGCCTGGCACTCATTGTGTTGGCCAGAGACTGGCCTTGAGCTTGTCTCAACCCTCCTGCCTCAGCCTCTAAACTTCTGAGACTACAGGCATGTACCACCCCTGACTGAAGGGATAGATTTTAGTACTCTGTGGATGTAGCTTTCTTTCTTACTTGGATATACCTTTACAATAACTTCTGGTGTTTTTGAAAACTCTATTTTTAAAAACAAAGTTATAAATCCTCATCCCTCTCTTCAACAGGACTCCCGGAGGTTCTGCCCAGTGCTTGGCTGTGGATCTCTGCATCTGCTTCCATCAGTTACTGGATGAAGGATCTATGATGTCATTTAGGGTAGTCACCAATCTGATTACAGGGGAAGGCCAGTTCAGGCAGCCTCTCCACTGTTGCTAGGAGTCTTAGCTGGGGTCATCCTTGTGGATTCCTGGGGATTTCTCTGGCAACAGATTTCTCCCTAACCCCATAATGGCTCCCTCTATCAAGACATCTCTTTCTTTGCTCTCCCTCTCCGTCCCTCCTCCTACTCAACCATTCGGATCCCTCATGTTTCCATCCCCTTCCCCCCACCCCCAGTTTTCCCAGGAGATCTCATCTATTTCCCCTTCCCAGGACAATCCATGTGTTCCTCTTAGGATCCTCCTTGTTACCTAGTTTCTCTAGGGCTATGAATTGTAGCCTGGTTATCCTTTGCTTTACATCTACTATCCACTTATGAGTGAGTACATACCATGTTTCTTTCTGGGTCTGGGTTACCTCACTCAGGATGATTTTTCTCTAGTTCCATCCATTTGCCTACAAATTTCATGATGCCATTGTTTTTTACTGCTGAGTAATACTCCATTGTGTAAATGTACCACATTTTCTTTATACATTCTTCCATTAAGGGGCACATAGATTGTTTCCAGGTTCTGGCTATTACAAATAATGCTGCTGTGGACATAGTTGAGCAAGTGTCTTTGTGGTATGATTGAGCACCCTTTCTTGGGTATATGCCCAAGAGTGGTATTACTGGGTGTTGAGGTAGATTGATTCCCAATTTTCTGAGAAACTGCCATACTGATTTCCAAAGTACAAGTTGCATTCCCACCAGCAGTGGAGGAGAGTTCCCCTTACTCCACATCCTCTCCAACATAAGCTATCATCAGCGTTTTTTATCTCAGCCATTCTAACAGGTGTAAGATAGTATCTCAGAGTCATTTTGATTTGCATTTCCCTGATGACTAAGGATGTGGAGCAATTCCTTAAATGTCTTTTGGAATTGTACAAGGATAGGGAAACCCACAGAGACAGCTGACCCGAGCTCGTGGGAACTCATGGACTCTAGACAGACAGCTAGGGAGACTGCATGGGACTGACCTAGTCCCTATGCATGTGGGTGACAGTTACATAGCTTGGTCTGTTTGTGGGGCCCCTAGCACTGGGACCAGGATCTATCACTGGTGCATGAGCTGGCTTTTTGGAACCTATTCCCTATGGTGGGATGCCTTGCTCAGCCTTGATGTGGGAAGGGGGTGGGAAAGTTGGGGGGCGGGCTTAGTCCTGCCTCAACTTGATATGCCATGCGTGGCTGACTCCCATGGGAAGCCTTACCCTTTCTGAGGCATGGATGGAGGGGGATAGAAAAGAGGTGGGGGGAGGGAATGGGAGGAGAGGCGGGTGCATAGGCGAGACAGTTGTTTAGCTTGAACTGTTGAAGGGCCCCCCTGGCAGTGGGATCAGGATCCATCCCCGGTGCATGAGCTGGCTTTTTGGAGCCCGGTGCCTATGGTGGGATGGGTTACACAGCCTTGGTGCAGAGGGGAGGGGCTGCCTCAACAGAATGTACCAGGCTTTGCTGACTCTCCATCAGAGGCCTTGCCTTGGAGGAGGTGGGAATGGGGGGGTGGGTTGGGGGGGGGGGAAAGACTGAGGGGAGGAGAGAGGAGAAGGGGATCTGTGGTTGGTATGTAAAATGAATAGAAAATTTCTTAATACTAAAAGAATTTAATAAAAAAGATTTAAAAAATAAATAAATAAAAATAAAAACAAAGTTAAACTAAATTATTCCCTTTTGCATCTGTCTTGAAAGTTTGTTATTAAGTAATGATAATTCAAGTTTTGATCTGTTTGATTGTGACTACCTGTGTCTGGAAATAAGCCTTGGTTCCTCCTATATATACATGATGTGAATTTAAGCAAATTATCTAGCTGGTCTGAGCTCAGATGCCCCCACCTTTTTTCCCCAGGGTACTCTTGAAGAGTGAGGGATAAGAGATTTAGATAGAAGGATAAAGAGGAGAAAGAGACAGAAATACAGGATAGCCTCGGGAGGGCCTGGATCAAAACCCACCAGCCTCTTCTGTCTCTTCTAAAGTGCTTTATAAAGGAATGCCAAGGGGTGGAGCAAAAGACCTTCCCCTTGCACAGTGCAGACCCTCCCAAACACACACGAGGTCAATCCGTCCCCTTATGCAGCCCTGCTGGGTAAAGCAAGCTCAGATCTCACTAGGAAACCTCTGTGGGCTCCCACAGATTTCCTCTTCTGAAAATGTAGGCATTACTGCTAATATCTATTTTAACTGGACAGAGACTGAAAAATTGAGACAGCCGTGTTGTTGAACATTAGAGTCAAACCAGATGGCCTCAACACCTCACTCATTAGCTCCACAGACATTGGCCTACTGACTAGACTTACCCAATATTTCAAGGTATATTTCCTTTCATGGCCTCAACTGTGCTCTGGTCATGGCCTAAACCACCATCATCTCTCACCTGGATTATCACAACATCCTCCCGGGTAGTTCCAACCATTTTGAAATCATCACAATTTCATCAGTCCTGTAAACCAGCATGACCTTTCAGATGACTGTCAAATCGTGTCCAAGGGGATGTGGCCCACCTGCACGTCCTGTCCTCATGGACTGACGTTCTCTGGATTCCACCCACACTGCTCCTCCTTCTGGAGCACACACACAACTAACTCAGCTGGATCCTTCCCTGCATAGAACCCTCTGCTGCCCGGAACGTTCTTTTCCCCCCAAACATGTCTAAGACCTGGTCTTTCTCCTCCTTTAGGTCTTTATTAAAACATGTCCTTAGGAGAACCTTCCCTCCCGCTTCTAAGACTCTGCAACTCTCTCTCCCCCACGCCTCTCTCTCCCCATTCCCTCCTTTTCTCCCTCCCTTCTTATCCCATTCTCTCCTTTACTGTTTTTCTTTGCTTTTGTTACCATCTAACAGCCTATGTAGTCTCATTTTTGATTGTTTAAAGTGTCCCCACTAATATGGGCTCTATAACAGTAGGGGTTCTAGTCTGTTTCATATCTAGCCTATAATAAAGTATATGGCATAATACAGGAGTAACTGAACTGGTAACCCAGCCAATCTGTCCATCTAGCCATAAACAAATGAGTGAATGCTGAAGCAAAGGGAGAATGATAAGTGTATCCATGTATCCATAGTAATATTCTACATCAGTACTGTAAGATACATCACCTTGGATGATGTTTCTTCTTGGTGAAAACTCATCCTGGTGGTCAGCTGTGGCCAATAAGAAACCCCTGAAGTGTAGACTTGGCTATTAGGGATAATGATTCTCCAGGGCCCAAGGAAGAAGAAAAGGAAAGAAGGAAAGAGAAGCTCTGAGAAGTCCTCATTCAAATTAGAGGGGAAGGAGGAAAAGTGGGGCACCAAGCCCCAGAACCAGAACACACACACACACACACACACACACACACACACACACACACACACGACGGGGATGGGGGGTTGATATTGGTAGACAAGGGCATAAAGTGAGGAGGAGGAAAATCTTGATGTCAGTTGAACCAGTTGTTTAGGGACAAGGATGAAGGGAAGATGTCCATGAAAAGGCCTCTTCATTTTGAAGTGAGCGGCCTTTATGTGGAATAGGATACAGAAGGAAATTTGCTCATAGGAAGGCAGAAAGGCTCTAGGGCATTCTGGAAATGTCTTTGCAAACTTAACTAGTTGAGACAATTTCTGTCTTTTCTAGTTTATTTATTCAAAAAAATTTATTCTAAATTTTTTTATATAGCACGAACTCTTGTTTCCTGGGGGAACTTGACAGTTGGCTTGGAGATGATCGTCTTGGTGTCTCTGGGAGTAAGAAACCTAAGAACTGCTTACAGAGCCCAGCACTGGGGAAGCAGCTGTAGGTGGATCTTGGTGAGTTCAAGGTCAGCCTGGTCTACATTTGGTGCTCCAGGACAGGTGGGCTACACAGCGAGACCTTGTCTCAGAAATCAATAAATAAAAACAAAGAACTGCTGACACATATTCCATAGTCATGTACCACTGGTTAAAGGAAGGTTCTCGTTGACTGTTGCCAACCTTCTCATCAGTGCTACAAACAGCTTAACTCTCCTTCCAGGCGAAGCTTTGGGTTTGTTGTTATTGTTTATTTAATGTGATAAAGTATACATAATATGAACTTTACCATTTTAACCATACAGTTCACTAGCCTTAGAAATATTGGATTTCATTCTGTCCCCTTGGCAGAACAATTTTCCACCCAGAGGACATGTCTATCATCCCAATAGACACTCTCCACTTAAATATCAAGTCCCCATTCCCCACCTATTGCCCTGCAACCTCCTGATAATCTGGTAACATATTTTCTCTGTCCATGTATTCCCTAGTCCGAACACTTAGATGAGTGTTCACTATGGATGAGATCATAGAGTATTTGTCCTTTCTGTCTTGTTTAGAATACGGCTTCAAAGTTCATCTATGTTGTAGCACGTGTCAGAATTTCCTTCTGGAAAAGATGGAGTAATATTCCACTGGAATGCATATGTCTCACATCCATTTTATCCTTCCGTTAAATGACGGCTCCTTGGATTATGTCTGTCTTTTGTCAATGTGAAAATGCTGCTGTGAACACTGGCGTGAAATGTTTGTGTTTTCATTTTTTAATATTTTGAGATTATAGTTATATAATTTCCCCCTTCCTGTTTCTTCCTCCAACCTCTCTTATGTACGCTCCATGGCCTCTTTTTAATTGTTATTACACACACACACACACACACACACACACACACACACACACACTTACATCCTAAATATATAAATACAACCTGTTCAGTCCATATAACATTACTCTCATGTATGTTTTCAGGGAATATTGTGCTTTTAGATGATGTATTACTTTTTCTGTTGCTGTCATAAAAGGCTATAACCAAAAGCAAACTTATGGAACGAAGTCTTTATTTTATCTTACTATTCCAGAGAGATAGCATCCTCATGGCGGGGAGGGCATGACATAGAGACAGGATCAGGAGTTGATCACATTTACACACACACAGAAAGCAGAGAGAAGAGGAAGTGGGGCGAGGGTGTAAACCCTCAGAGCTCGCCCCCAGTGACATACTTCCTCTAGCAAGGATGTACCTCCTGAAGGCTCCATAAACACCCCAAAGAGCACCACCAACTGGTTGTCAAGTGTCCAAGTACATGGGCCTATGAGGGACATTTCTCATTCAAACAATCACAAATAAGGTAGTATTTACTTCTTAAGGAGTGATTCAAAGACTTTTAGTAAAAGGATCATTACAGTATGAGTGTGTGTGTGTGTGTGTGTGTGTGTGTGTGTTTGTGTGTGTGTTGCTCATGCATGTCTTCTATGTGGAGATCAGATGAAAACTTGCAGGATTCATATTTCTTTTCCACTGTTTTGGGTTCTACTGGGATTGAACTCAGGTCAGCAGGTTTGGCAGCAAGTACGTTACCCACTGAACCTTTTCAATAACTCAGATATCTTCAAATTAATGGTCATGCGGCCTCTAAGTAAGTTTATTTCAAACCGCATTTATAGGCTGGAAAGATGGGTCAGTGGTTAGAGTGCTTGTTGCTCTTCCAGAGGATCCAAGTTCGGTTCCAAGACCCCAGGTCAAGCAGCTCACAATTGGCCGTGACTCCAGCTCCAGAGGATCTGATGTCCTCTTCTAGTCTCTGAGGGCACACACACACACACACACACACACACACACGTGCGCGGCACATAAACACATATAAATAAAAAGAAACCTTTTGTAAAAACCCCATAATTAAAGTATTTGGTAATTTGTTCTAAAAAGTTTCTGTTTATCAAGTAGGAAACGGAGAATGGGCAGCCGGGCAATTCCAAAGAGGTTCACATGGAGAAGAAGCCCGAGCCTCTGGGACCGCCCATTACAAAGCAAATCTCCCCGCTTAAAACAACTCAATCAGCAGCTCAGTGGTAGACCACTTGCTTAGCATGCAGGGGTCCCAGGGTTCCATCCCTGGCACAGAGAAACAAACAAAAAAAGCACAACAACTCAATCAGTCTTTGGATGTGGGCCCAGACACTGTTTTTTTTTTTTTTTTTTTTCAAAACCTCCCTGGATGATTCTGTTATGTAGCCTGGATTGAGAATCCCTGATTCAGGGGAATCTGGTATCATCAGAAGTGCAAGTAACTTAACTTCCATTGGAGCCTTTGGAGAACCAGGTGGGGGTGAGGTATAATTCAGGTCCTATTTCACTATGCATATAATATCTATGGATAACTCGAATCTCCTGAAGCTGTCACAGAGGGATTAATTCCATGAATTATGGATACCAACGTCAGATATGGATCAGAGTTCTAAAACATGCGTAGTGGTCCCCGGGGCCAGGTTAGTTGTGCCAATAAAAGCAAGTGAGTAAGCTATATGCAGTGGTACTTACCTACAATCCCAGCACGTGACAGGTGGTGACCAGAGAATCAGGAGTTCAAGACCACAGAGGTGGGAAAGAAGGCTTAATGGTTAAGAGCACTGGGTGCTTTTGCAGAGGGCCCAGGTATAATTCGCAGCACCTGTAACTCCAGTCCCAGCGGACTGCCACTTCTAGCCCCTGGGGGAACTGTGTGCATATGGCTCGTAGTCGTACAAAGACAACACACTTATATACATAAATAAAAAAATAAACAAATCTTAAGTTGTATCCTGTAGTTTTAAAAAGATAAAAAAACAAAAACAAAAGAAAATAATCACCAATAAAACAAAGAATAAAGCCGGGCCATGGTGGTGCACGCCTTTAATCCTAGCGCTCAGGAGGCAGAGGCAGGCTGATTTCTGTGAGTTCGAGCCTGGTCTACAGAGAGAGTTCCACAACAGCCAGGGCTACACAGGGAAACCCTGTCTCAAAAAACCAAAAAGAAGGCGAAAGAAGAAGAGATGTTACAGAATCAATCTCTCTCTCTCTCTCTCTCTCTCTCTCTCTCTCTCTCTCTCTCTCTCCCTCCCTCCCCCCTGCACACACCAAGAACAAGTCACGTAAAGCCGGGTGTGGTGGCACAGGCACTCTGGAAGCAGAGGCAGGCAGAAAAGCACAGTGGGAAGATCTCCAGTTGAGCTGATTCCAATGCAGGAAAAGGTCCTTATCAGGGGTCTGTCCTGACACACCTTGATGTGGGCCTTCCAGGCACCCA
Organism: Peromyscus attwateri; assembly: GCA_902168425.1. Classification (NCBI taxonomy): domain Eukaryota; kingdom Metazoa; phylum Chordata; class Mammalia; order Rodentia; family Cricetidae; genus Peromyscus; species Peromyscus attwateri. The sequence goes on from CABHPP010143134.1 coordinate 25,301, forward strand.
CCATAAGAGAGCATTTACGTTTCTCTTGTTGAAGCCTCTGTGACACGGTATGACAGCGTGTGCAGATTAGGATCCTCTGGGAACCTGAGACACACTAAGAAATATCTTCTTAGTTGGCTTTCTATTGTGATGATAAAACACCACGAGCAAAAGCAACTTGGAGCAGGAAGTGTTTATTTCAGCTTACAGTTGTCGTCCATCACAAAGGGAAGTCAGGGCAGGAACTCAAGGCAGGGACCTGGAGGCAGGAGCTAAAACAGAAGCCAGGGAAGAATGCTGCTCACTACTTTGCTCCTCCTGGTTTGCTCAGCTTGCCTTCTTATGTAATTCAGGACCGTCTGCCCAGGGGTGGCAATACCCACAGTACACTGGGCCCTCCCATATCCAATCATCAGTCATTAATCAAGAAAATGCCTCCAAAGACTTGCCTACAGACCAATCTGATGGAGGCATTTTCTCAACTGAGATTCCCTCTTCTTGGATGATTCAAGGTTTGTCAAGTTTACACACACACACACACACACACACACACACACACACTCCCAAACAAAAAGCTAACCAGCACATAGCTCAGTTGGTAGAGTGCTGCCCAGCATGCATGACATCCTGATTCCATCTCCAACACAGAATAAACGAAGCATGGGAATGCACACCTGCAGTCCCAGAATCGGGGCTGTAGAGACAGAAGAATCAAGAGTTCAGGGCCGTTCTTGGCTACAGACTGAGTTGGAAGTCAGCCTGAGATACATGACACCCATGAAAGAAAGAAAGAAAGAAAGAAAGAAAGAAAGAAAGAAAGAAGGAAGGAAGGAAGGAAGGAAGGAAGGAAGGAAGGAAGGAAGGAAGGAAGGAAGGAAGGATGGATCTTTGTCCCCACAGAGCTTCCCAAATGCTCCACGTCTCTTGACAGTTGGTGACATTTAGTAAGCCCCAGGATAATTTCAGGATGGGGCTGACTGCCAGAGGAATGAACCACATGACCACATGCTTAGAACTCTTTGACCCATTTTGGAGCTCTGGGGAAGAGAAAGGGCTAGAAATCGAATTCAGTCATCAATGATTTCAATCAATCATGCCTATATAAACTGAATGTGGTGGCTTATTGGTGAAATTATTAAGGCCACTCCACGTAGTTAAAAGGGAGGTTTATTTAGTGGCGTAACTTACAAATGAAGGGATAGGTAGGTTGCAGGGTCTGGGGAAGATGTGTCGCAGTCCGGTGGTGTTCTCTGGAGAACTCTGCTAGGTCTACCTCCACTGTCCAGGGTCCGGGAACCAAGAGAGATGGCGTATCCGGATCTCGGGTCTTCAGGGTCCTCTCTTGGCCCCGCCTTGTAGGCGTGACAGTCACCGAAGCCTCAACGGGTTGGAACTTCCAGATCAAGGTTGGAATGGCTGCCCACTACAGTGGCTCATGTCTGTAATCTCAGCACTAGGGCGGCTGAGGCAGGAGGACTGCCATGAGTTCAAGGCCAGCCTGGGTATCCATAACCCCAGTTCCAAGAGCTCCAACAGGTAGGTATGTGGTGCACATACATGCATGCAGGCAAAACATTCAGACACATAAAAAATAAATAAATAAATCTGAAAAACCAACTCTGCAATGTTTAAAAAAAAATTCCCATATAATGAGCCTTCATACCAAGTCCTAAACAACAGTACTTGGTGAACACACCCTCATGCCAGGAGACCAGAGCATCTCAACTCGACAGGAACAGAAACTCCTGTGCATGGGAAACTTCTAGATTTTTCTCTGTGCATCTCTTCATCTGGCTTTGTTTGTTTTTCGAGGCAGGGTTTCTCTGTATAGTTTTGGTACCTGTCCTGGATCGCGCTCTGTAGACCAGGCTGGCCTCGAACTCACAGAGATCCACCTGGCTCTGCCTCCCAAGTGCTGGGATTAAAGGCGTGCACCATCACCGCCCAGCCTTTCATCTGGCTTTTTGTACATATCTCCTATAGTAAACCAACTAGTGAAGTGAGTAAAGTGTTTTTCTGGGTTCTGGAAAGCTTTCTAGCCAGTGAGGAAACCTGGAGAGAGAAGCATGGGAACCTTCCCTGCTAGTTCACTGGTCATTAGTACAGCCTGTAACCTGATATGAACCTAACACCATCTGAGATGAGGACTGCCTTTTGAGAGTGAGCACTTTAACCCCATGGAATATGACCCTCACATGGCGTGGGAACTGAACTACCTTATAGGATGCCAAGTTTGTGTCAAAGGAGCTGGAGAACTTCTCGGTAGTATGGATAACCCCACCCTCGTTTTGGTATCAAAAATATTGTGAGTAAAAGCTACTCAGAATATCATATTTAACCTGAAAGCAAAGCCCAAGAAAAGCATGAAGGAGAGAAAGTGGATAAAAGACACCTTCTTGCCAGCACCTTCCAAGGAGCCTGGGAGTATCCATTCCAAAAAGGCAGAATCTGGAATGTGTTGCCTAGAGGATCAGAATTCAAGGTAATCCTTGGGCATCTAGGGAGTTGGAGGCAAACTTGGGCTATGTGAGACCCTGTCTCCAAAAAAACCAATTAGTTAAAACACAACTACACACACACACACACACACACACACACACACACACACCAAAGGCAGAGGAGAGCATTTGACACACTGGCTCTTGTCCCAGGCAACCACAGGTACTCCATGGGGTCTCAATCCCTTCATGCTTCCTGAAACATCTGGTGTACATTTGTTTGAAGGTTGAATAGGACCCTGAAGACTTCCTACTTGTTCTATCAGGGAAGCCCGTGATTTAGAAGAGAGAGACCAAAACAATGAACCCAAGGCAAACTGCCCTGAGGTGACCATTGCATGAAGCTGCTAGCAATCATGACTGGAGGAAAGGATACTAAGAGGGTGTGAGGCAAGACGTCAACAATGTTCAGTGCAGGAAGTGTGTGGAGACTCTCCAGGAGTCTCCTTCAGTCCGCGAATTCCAGTCCCCACTCCTAGCTCCAATCTCAGCCCTCACTCCAAGATCCTCCCTCCATTTCAAGCCTAGAGTTGGCCATAGTAAGAGAGCTGACAGATCGTTCACAATAAGTCACTCACCCCTTATCTCTTAGGTTGTCTGCAGGTGATACACTGTTTTAGAAAAACAAGGTCAGTTATTTTCAAAACAAAATAGAAGAAAAATGTAGCCAAGTATAGTACAGAAAGCAATTTAACTTCCATTCAGCACGACAATTTTAAATGTAAGCCTTTTTTTGTTTTTCTTGACAGGGTTTCTCTGTGTAGTTTTGGAGCCTGTCCTGGAACCCACTCTGTAGACCAGGCTGGCCTCAAACTCACAGAGATCCTCCTGCCTCTGCCTCCCGAGTGCTGGGATTAAAGGCATGCGCCACCACCGCCCGGTAAATGTAAGCTTTTATTTACTTACTTTAACTCATTATTTTAATGTTTTTGCCCTATGGCAGGGTTTTGTGTAGCCCAGGCTGGCCTCAACTTTATTATGAAGCAATGCTGGTATTGAATTATTGGCCCACCTGTCTCCATTCCTTAAGTGCCAGGGTTACAGGGATGCTCCACTATGCCTGGCTTGGTTTATTTTTCCATCTTTTAGCCTGTAGATATTGGTGCCCTTCTCTATAGGAGGCTGAAATTGCTCATCCAAGGAGTGCTAGGTTGGTTTCATCCAGAAATGGACTGCAAACAAACAAACAAACAAACAAACAACAAAAAAACCACATTACCATTTTTCAGAATTTTATTGTGCAAAAATATTGCATACTTGCTATTTCTTTACTTTGGTGTTTTACTATGTTGCCTGTGTGTTGTTCCTATCCATCGGCCACTGATTTCTCCTTCAGATAGATGATAAACCTCTTAGATCAGGGATTAGCAATTTACACTCTGCTGTCTGCCTGCCTTCCTTCCTTCCTGCTGGACTGAACTACAGCTTTGCGTGTTATAGGATAGGCAAGCACTCAATGAGCAAGTTATACCCTTAACATACCCTTAACCCTATTGCCTGCTTTTGTATGGCTTGCAAGATAAGAATGGTTTTTATATTATAAGTGGTTTCTGTGGAATACGAAGAATAATGTTTTCATTGCCTGAAAATCATACGAAATTCTAATTTATGTCCATATATAAAGTCTTATTAGGACACAGCCACGTACATTCATTTACATGTTGGCATTGGCTGCTTTTGTTCAAGAAGGAAGAGTTAAATTGTGGCAAAGGGTTGAGGATGAGCCTCTGTTGGATGAGTGCCTGCTTGTTATGGATTAAGCCCTGGGTTTGATCCCCAGTACCACCTAAAACTAGACAGGGTGGAACATGCATGTCATCCCAGCATTCTGGAGTCGGAGGCAGGAGGATCAGAAGTTCAAAGTCATCTACAATTATATAGCGAACTCCAGGTCAGCATGGGCTATCTGAGACCCTGCCTCAAAAATTAATTAATTAATTTTAAAGTGCCATAGAGACTGGTGGCCCTTTAAATCCTGAAACAGTCACATGGGGCCCTGTGCAGAATTTTTTTTTCCCCTGACCCCTGAGCTAGCTGACAGCAGGCTGCTCGTATATTTATCTAGCCTTAGGTACCCAGAAATTTTAAACTACTTTGTAATGAAGATAATCATTTCTATGTGTGGGTTGGGATTGTAGCTCAGCTGGTAGAGTACTTGCCTAGCATTTGGAAGGCCGCTGGTCCAATTATAAACACCATATAAATGTAATGAGGTAATGATGGATGCCGGTAATCTCAACCTTGGGGAGGCAGATGAAGGAAGATCAGGAGTCCAAGCTCATTCTCACTATGTAAGGAGTTTAAGGCCATCCTGGTGAGACTCTAGGTCAAAAATAGTAGCAATAAGAATTTACATGTGGTGAGTGGAGGTGGTACACGCCTTTAATCCCAGCCCTCAGGAGGCAGAGACAGGTGGATATCTGTGAGTTCGAGGTTATCGTGGTGTACACAGCAAGTTCCAGGATAGTCAAGGATACACAGAGAAACCCTGTCTTGAAAAAACAAAACAAACAACAAAAAAAGAATTTACACATATTATTAGAGTTGCTTTTTCACTAGGCCACTCAAAATCTGTGATAGAAAATGTTTTTAGTAAGTTATTTTATTTTATCACAAGTCTAGTACATCATGGTATGTGTTTATCAGGTAAATGACTGACTCTGGTGAGTTGGGTAGTATGTGACCTGAGACAGACGCTAAGGAAGAACACATTTCTTCTTGCTTCATGTTTGAATAGAGCTTAATGACACACTTAAAGAAGCATGTCTGTATTTGAGATGACGCACTTTCTCATGAGGAGTTTCTGCAATGGTAAGGGGAGGGGCCTCTCTTGTAGAGACCATATCTTAATAAATAATACATTCAGAAGGGAAGCCTCATGTAACTGCTAGCATGAAGCAGAATTACCCTTGAATTGTTCCCAAAAGATAATTTTACTATTTAATAGTAACAATTATCCAGAGACACCTTACAATTTCCTATGGTTAGCTGATTCAGAGCATCACACCTAAACTCTTCCAGAGCTCTCCCTGCTCTTAGGTTTAATCTTTATACAGTGATATGGGCATGTTTTTAAATCTCTCTCTCTCTCTCTCTCTCTCTCTCTCTCTCTCTCTCTCTCTCT
>CABHPP010143134.1:30911-54142 GCA_902168425.1 Peromyscus attwateri
TCTCTCTCTCTCTCTCTCTCTCTCTCTCTCTCTCTCTCTCTCTCTCTCTCTCTCTGTGTGTGTGTGTGTGTGTGTGTGTGTGTGTGTGTGTGTGGTGTGGTGTATGTGGAAGCTAGAGAAAAGGTTGTCAGGCAGGTGTCCTGCTCTATCACTGTCCATCATATTCCTTTGAGATGGGGTCTCCCACTGAACCTGGAGCTTGGCTGGCAACCAGCAAATTGCACTGATCCTTCCCAGCACTGGGGTCATAGTGATGAGTGTGGTCACACCTGATTTTTTACATGGGTCCTGGGGACTCGAGCTCCAGTTTTGATGCTTGAGTAGCAAGCATTCTTACCTACTGAGCTGTCCCCTGCCCAGCCCCATCTGCTCCTGTACTATGAAAACAGTCAAACTATGTGTAAACCGATGGGCATGGCTATGCTTTTATTTATTTACAACACAAGTTGTCAGTCTGTAGGATCTAGTTTTCTGACTGGCTGTCTTCTGCTAATAAGTAAAACTCACCAGGAACGCCTTACTTCGTACAAAAGGTTAAACCTCACACACCACTCCCATGTCAGTGCTGGCTAATTCTCCAACTTCTGTCATTGTAATAACACATAGGGACTTTGATAGTCATTCCACAGAATCTCATAGTGTCCCACTGCACTGGTGACATCATGGCGGTTAGAGCAAGTGATTGGAGTGTGCAAATACTCTTCATGTTTCTAAAAAACATGCCGTAGAGGGTGAAAAATAATATTCCAATAAACTTCAGGGCCTGCCATCATGGTCAAATGCCTAGGACTCTTATGAGTCAAGCCATGCCAAGATGGTAGCTGAGGGAAAAGCTTCATTTCTGCATCATCTATCCCCTACCGTCAAGGAACAAACCCAAACCGGACCTTGTACAATCTCAGAAAATTACCTGTATTTTTAGTAAGAAAATATTCTGATTTATGATAATAAGTAATACATCATTTGTTGACAGCACCATTTCTGGTTTTTCGCCCCCCCCCCCAATATTCTTCCCTTCATGTCAGGGCCTGATAAATGAGAAGTATATTTTCCATAGTCCCTTACCAGCGGGGGTTCTAAATATAGTTTAGATTCTGCCCCTGAAGTGTCACATGCTTGAATGGGAAGGCAGAGGAGAGGCAGAAGCTGTTCCCCTTTCTCTACCCAGAGTGGTATATTAGTGAACTTAAGAGGGGGAACTTCTAATTGCATAAGATGGTATTCCTGTAACTTTAGCACATAGGAAGGCTGAGTAAGGAGAATCACGAGTTCAAGGCCATCCTGAGTTACTCAGCAAGACCTTGTCAAAAAAGAAGACACACTGACAATACAGCTCAATAGGTAAAGTGTTTGGTGTGTAAGTGTGAGGACCAGAGTTCAGATTCCCACAACCCACACAAATGCTGGGTGGATGTGGCCGCCCATCTGTAATCCCAGCACTAGGGAAGTGGAGACAGAACCCCCAGAACAAACTAGCTGGCTAGATTAGCCACAATGCCAAGCTCTGCGTTTAAGTGAGAGACCCTGTCTTCATGTGTATGGTGGAGAGCAATGGATTTAACAGCAACTGCTAGGCTCCACATGCCTGTGCATACATGAGCATGTGAACCTGTACACACACTCAAGTGCACCATAAATACATACACAGCAAGCAAACAAGCAAGAAAGAAAGAAAGAAAGAAAGAAAGAAAGAAAGAAAGAAAGAAAAAAAAGAAAGAGAAGAAAGAAAAGAGAAAGAAAGGAGAGAGAAAGGATGGGAAGGGGCATGGGAAAGAAGGGAGAGAAAGGAGGAAGGAAGGAAGGAAGGAAGGAAGGAAGGAAGGAAGGAAGGATCCTAGGGCTTTCAGGCTTGTTATTAATTTTAGTCTGTTGCAGATTCCTGATTTCTGCATGAAAACAAATGGTTCAAATTCTTTGGACTTTAAACAAACATGAAAGCTGGATGCAGTTTCTATAATGTCACTGTTTAAAACACGCCAAAAAAATCTGGTTTTGTTTTGTTTTATTTTGTCTTTTGAGACAGGGTTTTTCTATGTAGCCTTGGCTGTTCTAGAACTTCTTCTGTAGACCAGGCTGGCCTTGAACTCACAGAGATCTGCCTGCCTCTGCCTCCTGAGTGGATTAAAGGTGCACCCACCACCGCTGGGTAACACTTCAGAAATTTTAAGTACTGTATTCTCTGTCAATTAATGCCATTCTGGGCATGGTCGCATGATTCTGTGATCCCAGCACTCAGGAAACGGAAGCAGGAAAATCAACTTTGAAGCCAGCCTGAGCTACACATAACTGTCAATCCAGACTGGGCTACATAGTGAGAACCTGCCTCAAGAAACATAGAAAAAAGAAAAATTAAACACTTTTATCTCTAGTGTTTGAGTGGATCTTCACTTCCTTGGCTAGGACTGAACTATAAGCAGGAACAGGATCTGATTCATGTTTTCATTTTCTATAGTACCTAGCAGATATTTGTGAGTAGAATACAATAGGATGAGTAACTAAATATTGTAATCATTTTATTTGGCATGAAGCTCTTCTTGGAATCATGGTGTTTCTATTTTATTGTTTGCATTTCTTTCTTTCTCATTTATCATATAACACTTGATTCATATGGCATTCCTTATAACGGTCCAGATAATTATGTGTAAGAAAACTAGTCTTCCTAAAGGATTAGGGCATTGCATTATCGCTCCCTGCCATCTGGCCATCTGGTATGAAGATATAAACAAGATGTTAGTTGTAGCAAACAATCCTTGTGGTTTTTAATATTACATACAATTTGATTCTATGTTCTTACTATGTAACCTCAAGAGAACAGAGAAAAATAAAATGCTGTCAAATAATCACAAGGTGATGTTTAATATATTCATGATCTTTTTTTGGAAATTATTAGCTTATTAAGATATAATTCACATGCTATGAATTCACTCATGCAGATGATATATAATTCTACTGTTTTTCATACATCTATATGATTGTGTGGCTATTGCAAAAATCTAATTACAGAACATTTTTGTTGTCCCAAAAAGAACCTATAATTGTAAGCAGTCATATCCGACTCCCAGACCTAGGCAACTGCATATTTACTTTTTGTTTTGGGGGATTTGCTTAGGCTTATATAATGTATCTATTTGCTTAGGTTTAGTAATATATCTATTGGGATAGATATATTATTATTATTATTATTTTACAACATAGTTGTAATAGTTAAGTCATTGCTGACACAAAGTTCAATTTATTTTATTTTATTTATTTATTTATTTAACTTTGTGCTTGGGGACAGAATCTTTCTGTTTAGATTGGACTGGCTTCTAAAACCTCTGTATCCTGAGTGCCGGGCTTACAGGTCTGGGCTACCATACTCAGTTCCCCAAGTAACAAAGACTGACTCGGGCTTATTTTCTAAAGGTTTTATAGGCACTATTGGTTTAATTAAAATCAATTGCACACTTACATAATTAATTTTTAAAGTAATGATCAGTGTTAATAGCCAGTTCTCCAAATCCTTGAAGCTTTAACCAGTGGTCTATTCCATCAGTATAGTTACTGATGCCGAAGGTGTACAGTGCTGGGTGAGCCTAGAAGAAAACACAAGCTAAACCCGACAGTGGAGCTGGGAGGGAGGAGAAAGGAGTGCCCCACAAAGGCAAAATTACCAGGGGACTCTAACCCCACTCTGCAAACCAGTCTTCCTTAAATTGAAAGCCAGTCTTTCTTCAAGCAGCAATAAAACTAATCCTGGGCTAATCCTACACAAAGGAGTCACAGGTGTGGCTCCAGAAACTCCTATTAAAAAGCACCAGGTGTGGGATTCCTTGGGCCTGAGTCAGGAGACGCACAGGTGATGGCAATCGCAGCTTCAGAATGGCTTTGTTCTAAGAAATTTCCTCAAGAGATTATGCCTGTAATCCCAGTATTTGGGGACTGGAGGCAGGAGGATCAGAAGTACAAGGTTATCCTCAACTGCAGAGTGGCTACAGGGCTAGCCTGGAGTACATGATTCACCGTCTCAAAACAACAACAAAACTGAAAATAGATAAAAGAAGGCAGAGATTGACCAAAACAAACAAAACAAAAAATGTAGCCACTCAGGTTTTGGCCAGGAAATTGCTAAAATATCAATTTTAAGGTACTTAGTGAATAAATGTAGATCAAATGTATTTTTTATCTTAAAAAAAAATCAACAGGCCAGCCAGGGCTATATAGTAAAACCCTGTCTCAAAAATAAATAAATAAAGGAAAGGAAATGTGACATGTGTTAAACAGACAGTTAGGGTTCCTTGAGGCCCTAAATATGCAATGACAGGATTAGCCGTCATGGAACTTTGGCTATGTCAAAGGAGGTGAAAATAAACATATGGATTTTGAAGTAGGGAATATTCTCCTTTGCTGGAAAAGATCACATGAAGACATTGTAAGAAATGGGCATAGAGGAAGGCCTGAGGGTCTTCAGATAAAGAGGACTTTGCAGGTGAACAGCATCCACGGGACAAACAGTTGTTGAATGGCTTCGATGGAGCTTAAAGAGCAGGAAACGATGAACTTATTTGACATTCTGAAGGTTTTGGAGACTAACAGCAACAAGACAAGGGTGTGTAGCCATGAACCATTTCAAATGCACAGCTAAAGAATTCCTGATTTCCTGGCAAAGTAGTCGTGAGGGAATCCAGCTTTCAAGTCAGATTCACTAAACTGTCTGTAGTCAAGTGTCTCCTTACCATATCACTAAGCTGGAGAGACTTCGTTGAGCACGCAATAAACATTTGACTAACAGAAAAAAAACTGAACACGGCTGGTGATTTAAGAAGTTTGACTGAAAAAAAGAAGTTTGACTGAGGCAGATATGGTAGAGCACATCTACAATCCTAGTAGTAAGAGGTGGAGACAGGAAGTTCAAGGGTTCAAGGCCAGACTCTGGCAAAAAAGGTGTAAAGAACTATGAGATTCAAGTAATAAACCTAGGGTAGTAAAAGATTTTTGGGAACTAGCTCTCTCTCTCTCTCTCTCTCTCTCTCTCTCTCTCTCTCTCTCAAGTCAGGATGAGACAAAAATCTTACACTGTGGCTCAAACTAACCTGAAGCCTACCATGTAGCCCAGACTGGCCTCAAACTTGCAGCAGTCCTCCTGCCTCGGCCTTCCAAGTGCTGGAATTACAGGAATGAGCTTACTGGATGCTCTGCTTATAAGACTTTTTTTTTTCCACTCTAAAAACTAAGATATAAAAATGGAACTTTTCTCTTAGCTGTATGAGTTTACTTTTGATACATGTTTCAAGAAAGTGGTACAAAGGAAGGGGGATAATCCAGATTTGCAAGTGTATTCTACCAGAAAACAAGTCATCCCCAAATCTTAAAGATCTGGGGACTGGTCAAAGAAATGATGGTGACAAAACATAATTTGGGGACCTGAGGGCCTAGAACAGTGGCAGAACACTTTCCTGGCATGCTCAAGGCCTCGAGTTTTACTCCTAGCACTGGAAAGAAGAAGGAGAAGGAGAAGAGGAGGAGGAGGAGGAGGAGAAGGAGAAGAAGAGGAGGAGGAGGAGGAGAAGGAGAAGAAGAGGAGGAGGAGGAGGAGAAGGAGAAGGAGAAGGAGAAGGAGAAGAAGAGGAGGAGGAGGAGGAGGAGGAGGAGGAGGAGGAGGAGGAGCAAGTGACAAACAAAACCATTATAATTTAATATAAACACTACAGGTAAAAACCAAACCGAAAACAAAACAATTGAAACAGCGACTTGAAAACTACCCAATAAAACTGATGGAAATAGCATTCTGTTCTTGTTTAGATATACAAGTGATATCTATAAAATCTGCTATGACCTTGGTAAAGACTGGAAGAGATCAGAGGATCATGGGTAAATGTGTTTGCTGAAGGGACTGTTTCAGTTTGTTTACAATTATTTTGGTGCTTATTACACAACTGGACTAAAAGACAATGAAAGAAAGCTCTTCTTTGACTTGAAACCTTGTCATACTTAGGAAAAAATAAAATAAAAAAATTGTAAAATACGCAAGGTCTCTAAAACAGCCCATGGTCTCTGAGGAAGCCCTTTCTGGTTAAGAGAGAATAAATAGACTCAAGTTTCCTCCCACCCTCATTCTATCCGAATCTTCTACCCTTAATTCCCCTCTCTTCCTCATTTGTTATACCTTCTAATTCTTACAACATTCAAAGACAATCCCATAGTATAATTGTCCATTGTGTCCAACATAGACTGTAAATAAGATTCATCTTGCCAATCATATATGACTGTTGTGGGATGGTCTTTCTGTATCCTGTGAATGTGTGTTGCTACAATTGGTTAATAAAGAAGCTTCTCCGGCCTAAGGCAAGACAGGTTATAGCCAGGTGGAAAATCCAAGAAAGAGACAGAGAGAAGAAGAGTGGAGTCAGAGCAGTCACCATCCAGCTGTCCAAGGAAGAAGATACCAGCAGACCGGTAATGCCACGGTCACATGGCAAAATATACATCAATAGAAATGGGTTAACTTAAGGTGTAAGAGCTAGCTAGCTATAAGTCTGAGCCATAGATCAAACAGTTTGTAATTAATAAAAGCCTCTGTGTGTTTATTTGGCACCAAATGGCTGCAGGACACAGGAAAACTTGGTCTACGATATAACCTCTGCTTCAGCTATTGGTCCCACAAATAAAAAATAAGGAATACTTATGCCAAGTGTACAGTGAGATGACTAGCTGTAGAAAAAAACAAAGTGTGCCAACACAGACAGTAACCTTCTACCAGCCTGTTAACATCTCCTTGAATACGGAACTCATACTCTTTGAAAATGGGCAACCAGAGGTTTAAACACAAATTGCATCACTTTCTACCATGGCTGATGGAAACTACACAGTACACAGATCCAGTGATCCAGAAACAGGTAGTTTATTCAGCTTTTAATGCTGTTGTTTTAATGTCTAAAAAGTCTTAGCAAGCAATAATAAATCATAAAAGAAGAATGATCTATTGGTAAGTAAGTTACTGATGGTTATAACACTAAAAATAGCCAAAAAACATAGTATTGGGCTAAGCAATCTTTAAAATGAACTGTTAAATGAGGAGCTAATCCCCAGTATTAAGCACATGCAGGAGCCCTAATTAGAGCTGCTGATCCTAATCTGCTAACCTGGCATTTGTTCAGAATGTGGTCAAGAAAATGAACTACTCCTGAGAATAAAAATAAAGACTGCAAAGCAGGTCTCATCATGGAGGCCTCTCATCCTCAGTTTCTTAGGGGGCTGGAGCCGGATGATGATGAAAGTTGAAGGCCAGCCTGGGCTATGTGGTGAGTCTGAGGCAGTTTAATGAGACCCTGTCTCAAAATAGAAAGTAAAAAGAGGGGTATAGTTGACGGGTAGAATATTTGCCTGGCATGTGCAATAAATGAATGAATGAATGGATAGATGCAAATATATATAAATAAAAAACAAAATAAATGAATAAAAATAGATTATTTATGTATAATAAGTAATATATAATAAAATAGTTTATTACTTTAAAGAAGTAACATAACATCATCATTTTCTTTTGAGTAGCAAAAGCCACTAGCATGAGAAAATGCCATCTTGTCAGACCAAGAGTCAATATTCTTTTTTTTTTTTTTTTTTTGCTTTTCGTTTCAGGGTATCTCTGTGTAGCTTTGTGCCTTTCCTGGAACTTGGTAGCCCAGGCTGGCCTCGAACTCACAGAGATCCGCCTGGCTCTGCCTCCCGAGTGCTGGGATTAAAGGCGTGCACCACCACCGCCCAGCTAGTTAGGGTTTCTATTGCTGTGAAGAGACACCATGACCATGGCAACTGTTACAAAGGAAAACATTTAATTGAGGTGGCAGCTCCCATGGCAGGGAGCATGGCAGCATGCAGGTAGACATGATGCTGGAAAGGTAGCTGAGGGTTCTTATATCTTGACTCACAGGCAACAGGAAGTGGTTTATCTCACTGGCCATGACTTGAGCATATATGAGACCTCAAATCCCACCTCCACAGTAACACAATTCCTCCAAGACCACACTTACTCCAACAAGGCCACACCTCTCATTAGTACCACTCCCTTTGGGGACCATTTTCTTTCAAACTATCACAGTCAGTATTTAACATTTTAATAAAGCTTGCTTCAAATTTGGCTCAAAATGGTGGAATTGGTCTTCCTCCAGGAATCTCAGGATTAACCTCTCAACCTCAGTTTCCAAGCTAATCGCTACTCTTCCATCACCTGAACCAGTCAACCAATGTAGGTGCATCCCTTTTGCGTTGTCTTGCAGAGTCCTGGCTCCATAACCCTGGAATGTGTTATCCCTGGTATTCCAATTGGATTAATCCACTCATTGACAAGTCTATTCTAATGTATGGATGCCTCTTCTGAGTCTTTGCTGGCCCTCTCAGCTCAAGGGGATCTTCTCCCTTTTGGTGTTGAGGAGCAGCTCAGAGAGTAGAGGTCCATCTTAAAACCTTTTCCCCAGCCGGACGGTGGTGGCACACGCCTTTAATCCCAGCACTCGGGAGGCAGAGCCAGGCGGATCTCTGTGAGTTCGAGGCCAGCCTGGGCTACCAAGTGAGTTCCAGGAAAGGCGCAAAGCTACACAGAGAAACCCTGTCTCGAAAAAAAACAAAAAACAAAAAACAAAAAAACCTTTTCCCCTTGGACCCACTGTGAGAGTTACATTTTCTAGTTGCTACAACAAAGTAGCTGACAGAAATGACTTAAAGGAAGGGTTTACTGTGACTCACAGTGTGGGGACAGGGACAGCAAGCCCGCCAGAGCCAGAAGCAGCCGGTCACATGAGCGTCTCAGTCAGGAAGCAGGGAGAGATGAATGCTGGTGGTTAGCATCTCTTTTTTTTATGTGCTGCCCACTGTTAGGGTGGGCTTCCCCACTTCAGATGAAGCTAATTTAGAAAACCATTTACAGGCATGCCTGGAAACGTGTCTCTTCAGCGATTCTCCATCCTGTTATGTTAACAAGGAACATTAACCATGACACCAGTTTCATCTCTCACGCTATGCATCAGGGTAATAATGTCCTCCATTTGCTTGGGACCAATGGTTCCTTGGAACATAGAGTGTTCAGCTCTAAAATGGAGTGGTCCAAGGCACACCAGGATAGTTGGTCGCTCTATTATATGTGGCAAGGATCCTAGGGGTAGGAAAAGAAGCAGTGCTTTCTTGCAGCTGTCTACTATGGAAATTCACAAACCACAAATGGCCACACCATCTTCAGGGAAGGGAAAGAGGAAAACCCTCAGACCTGGTGATGGGCCTGGGGATGAGACCATCAGATAAGCCCACTGCCAGAAATTGTCCCTGTTTGGAAGTTTCACTTGAGACACTGTTTTTCTTCTTTTAAAAAATAAATTGATGCTGGGCAGTGGCACACACCTTTAATCCCAGCACTCAGGAGGCAGAGCCAGGAGAATCTCTGTGAGTTTGAGGCCAGCCTGGTCTACAAAGCGAGATCCAGGACAGGCACCAAAATACCACAGAGAAACTCTGTCTCAAAAAAAAACCAAGTAAATAAATAAATAAATTGAGGTAATCAAGGAAAGGAAAAAGAAAAAGAAATCCTCCCAATAAAGAGTCTTAATAAGGGTAGAAGTAGGTGGAGAGAATCCAGGCTTTAAGACCAAGAGGAAAATCTAGACAGATAAACAGCCTTTTCATCGTGCTGTTACCTTGAGAGCAGGCAGAATCAGAGCTATTCACTACCAGAAAAAAGAAATGAAACCCAGAAGTTAAAGCTAAATTTTCTGGTGCCTTTCTGACTCCGAGTTGAAATTCAAGATGAGTTATAAAGGTTTAGTAAAGCAGCAGCCGATGGAACAGTGGGAGAATCATACTAGAGGTCTGAGATGTGCACCACCGTGGTCACACTGCTTTGGAGATACCAGCTCTGCCACTGAAGAAAAGAATCGGGTGGATGAACTAAGACATGCAGCATGTATATAAGTAGTAAATTAAACATGAGAATGTTTGTAGCAGGCTTTCTCGGACTGCCAGCCCCCAAATCATGACACAGAGAATTATTATTAGTTATGAATGCTTGGCCTTAGTTTAGGCTTGTCTCACTAGGTCTTACAACTTACATTAACCTGTTTCTCTTCATCTATGTTTTCCCTCTGGGTTTTTTTTTTTTTAACCTTTCTTTCATTCTGTGTGTCCTACTTTCCTGCTTCCTCTGTCTCTGGCTGGCTGGCAGCTGATTGGATGGCTGGCCCTAGGAGTGTCCCTCTCTTTTGCCCTCATTCTCTCTCGAGCCTAGATTCCTCCTTCTACTTATTCTCTCTGCCCACCAGCCCCATCTATCCCTCTACTGCCGAGCTATTGGCCATTCAGCTTTTTATTAGACCAATCAGGTGCCTTAGGCAGGCAAAGTGAAACACCAACACACTTTCACATAGTAAAATAAATGCAGCATAAACAAATGCAATGCATCTTTAGTTAAAAAATTATCCTGCAACACATCTTTACATAGTTACAAACATTCTGTTCCACAACAAATGTTAAATGTTGAGACATGTCAAAAAGGATGGAAGAACCTGGGGAAATCTCATCATCCTGAGGTACTACATATATTCGAGGACCTGTGGCCACATGTTATAGGTAGCTCTTTTTGTTGTGACAAAATATCTGAGAAAATCAACCTAAGGAGGAACTGTTTACTTTGGCTCATGGTTTTGCAGGTTTCTGGTGACGGTCAGCTGGCTCAGTTGCTTTGGGGCTTATAATGAGGCCAAGCAGACAGTCTGAGGGCCAGGAGTGTGTGGTGAAGGAAGGAGGATCACTTTGTGAAAGATAGGAGACACACACACATACACAGAAAGAGAGAGGGAGAAGGAGAGGGAGGGAGGGAGAGAGGAGAGGGAGGGAGGGAGGGGGAAGAGAGAGAGAGAAAGAGAGAGAGAGAGAGGATCAGACAGAGAATGAATGGTAATTTTGGGACCCAATAGCCCCTTCAAGGGTATGCCCCAGTGACCTTACGTCCATCCATTAGACTCTACCTCCCAAAGATTGGATCGTCTCTCAGTAGCGCTACTACCTTGGAACAGAATCTGTGTTTTCTTGGAATTTGGGGATATTTAAGACCCCCATCACCACACAGGAGACTTGTCCTTGCTTTTTCCTAGTTGAGCGATGTTTTATAGTAGTTTTGGCAACTTTTTCTGTATGGGTCCAGGGAGTCAAATCTCAATTCTGGGATTGGGGCTGTTGCTCAATGGTAGAGTGCTTACCAGACATGTGTGGAAGCCCCTGGTCTATGCCTCAGCACCCTCCCAAACAGATGAACACTTCTCAGCTGGTCCTCATAGCTATACCAGAGGCAGGGAAATAAGCAAGTTTTCTGGGATTCACCCTTGTTACCCCACTTGCATTTTACCCTAAGTGTTCTGCTACACCCTCCCCACTTCTTTCCCTTGCTTCTCATGAGAGTTTTAAAGCAATTTAATGAATTATGAGATGTGAGCATTCTAATAAAGTGTAAGAGTCTTCTTGTAGTGGATGCGGTGGCTCCTGCCTGTAATCTCAACATTTAGAAGGTTGAGTCGCGAAAATTGCTGTGAGTTTGAGACCAGCTGGGCTGGAATAAGACCCTGCCATCAAACATTCAAACAAATGCAGGCTGGTGAAATGGATTAACAAGTGAAGTTGCTTGCAGTCAGGCTTGACAGCTTGAGTTCTATGCATTGGACCAACATACTAGAAGGGAAGAATGGACTCTTGCATATTGTGTGCATCCCCAAATAAATAAACACATACATAAATACATGCATGCAGTAAAAATTAAAATAAATAAAGAAATAATTGTAAGGAGAAAATACTTTACGTCATCAAAGTTATAAAAGCACTAACTGAAATTAATATATAAAATAACAGATTGTCAAATTTTCATAAAGCTATTGTTTATAATTAAAATATAAAGAACAAGTTAAAGCAATGTTTTCTTTATATATAGGTATTGAGCTGGAGATGTAGCTCAGTTGGTAGAGGGTTGGCCTAGTATACTTGAAGCCCTGGGTCCAATCTCCAGGACCACATAAATCAGATGTGATGGTGTACACCTGTAGTCATAGTACTTGGGAGGTAGAGGCAGGAGGCTCGGAAGTTCGAGGTTATCCTTGATTAAACAGGGAGTTAAAAGCTAGCATGGACTATATTAGTCTTGTCTCTGAAAGAAAAAGATGAAAACAAACAATGGCAAAAAAAAACCCTTATACACAATTTAAAATCATTAATAAATAGATTTTTATGAAGTAGAAACAAAAATAACCCAGCGTTTTCTATATAAGGACATGTAAGTGACTATCAAATACATATGACTCTCTAGGAGTGAAAAAATGTCCCTTTTATCTTCTAAAGATTCTCCAACATGAAAGATAATAGACAAATTATAGAAGTCAACATAGACACATATATTAATATGTAGATGTTCATAGAAGTTATATAAAACTCAAAAAAGGGCCTGATCTCGGCCTGTGTGGTGGGCACACGTGCAATCTCAGCACTTGTGAGGTCAGGAGTTCAAGGTCGTACCCTGCTTCATAGTGAGTGTGAGGCTAGCCTGGGACACACGAGAGCTAGTCTAAAAACAAAATAAATCAAACTAAAACAAAAACCAATCCAAAATAAACAGCAAACAATAGGTAATTAAAAACACTCTTCAAAGGAGCGAGAGAGAGAGAGAGAGAGAGAGAGAGAGAGAGAGAGAGAGAGAGGTCTATTCCCTTATCTGGCCACTTCCTCCTCCTGAGGCCGACTACCAAGGTCCAGCTATTGAAGTTTTGAAGTCCAGCAATCAGAAGCCCCCTTCTTAACATGCCCAATGAAAATTAAACACCTGAGCCTAACATGAGGTTTTTGATTTTTACCTTTATAAACCACCATTTGCCTATACGCCCTGTCTGTCTCCCCTCTATCTAGAGGCGGTCCTTTGTCTCTCTGGGGACCCCTGCCCCTTTTCCTTGTTCCCTTCCCCTTCTCCCTTGTCCTCTATCTCCTGTACCACTGCGTCCTAGCCTATCCTAACACACACTTCCCCTCTTTCTCTTCTTAAAATTACCCCTGTATGGTCATTTGCTGCTGTTTTTCTGTCTGAGTCAGAACTCAGACAGAACTTTTCTTTAACTTTTCTTCCCCACTTAATAAAGGATCCCTCTGTGAAAACAGGTGTTTGGGTGTGGTTTGTGCCTAAACGGGTTCCCGGGGGAAGCCCCCACCCTGTGGGGTCTCCTTCAATCATAATAATTAATAATGAAACACTGAGATGAATTTAAATGAGACTGAATAAAGTCAACAGTACATTGAATACATTATGGTATCTTACATAAAGTTGAAATTGTGATATAGAAGAATACTAAACGACATGAGAAATTGTTTCTAATAGGTTGTACTATTAGAAGGTAGGTTACAGTGTTGTATATAATATGATTTTTATGAAATGTATGCAATCATAATACATGTACACATATATTTCTATATCAATACACATCGATAATACTCCTGAATACTTCTGATTTGTATAATATATTGTGATAGTGAGGGTGGAACACAGATCTTTGCAAATGCAGGTCAAATGCTCTCTACAATAAAGCTGCATTTCTAGCTCAGGGATAATATTTTATTTCATTCCATAAATTCTCCTGCATTTAATTCTATAAAACAACACAGGAGACTCACAAACTCAGGAATTCTAGATTTGTAGCTAGAGCGGTTGAAAATAGTTTTAAAAATTCAAATTCTAATAGTTAATATTATCAGACCTTTCTCAACTGCATGGGTCCTGGAAAAAATAGTAATTAAGTAGGGACAGGAGCTGGTGGTGTAGTTTAGTAGTAGAGCAGGTGATTAGGATGTAAGAAGTACTGGGTGAAATCCTCTGCAACAACAACAACAAAAAACGGGGTGGGGGGCCGGTTTGATGGTAGGAGGTATCTTAAAATTGTTATGTTAAAAAAGAACATGTTTTATGGTTCCCCTCCGACATAATGGAATGTCATCCTGAGTCACCCTTGGTTACCAAGAGACTTCGTTTTGTGTTGATATTTGACTATGCCTTATAAAACTGTATGACTTCACCCTCTGAAAGCGTTTGCATCTGTCATTTAAATGTAGGACAACCTAGTTTCTAGAATAAGAATGAGAAAAACTGTTCTGGTCGATGTTCACAGGGAAAGGACGCTAGCACACAAATAGAAGCGAGGCCCTTGTCTGAACAGAAAGGAGTCTGGTAGGATGCAGGAGCCAATCAGCAACAAGTTCCAAAGGTCAACAGTAGCTCTTGCTACAGGAACCATGTAGGAATTTGAACCCTAACCCTTCTAGTGTAACCATCTTGACAGTGTACACTGTCCTACACAAAGAAGAAAGCCTGGGTATATTCCAAGGAACTTACTATCTCAACAACTGTAACTCTCAGAAGTTCCAAATAACACCTTTGATTCTGCCAACCTCCTAGCAGGACACAATGTATCAGGAAGAATTGGTCTCGTTTGCAAAGGACCATCATCCCATAAAGACGAGGAGAACCCACAGTGGCCCTGTGAGCCAGCAGGTAACAGTTCTGGTGAGAGATGGCTTCCTGGATTCAGCTGGATCAGGAGAGCTCACTGAGGCAAGCTCTGGGAATGAGTGGCAGTCTGGATTAATTCATTAGCAACACCAGACACAGTTGGGGACTGCCAGAGATAATTGGAAAGACCCAAGAGGATGATTCTTTTTTTTTTTTTTTTTTTTTTTTTTTCACCCTGATAGGCCTCTCCACCAATGCAGCAATCCAAATCAGGCCAAATTAGGAAAAAGCCTGGTTTAATGGGTAAACTGTTCCCAGGTGATTCCTCAGCCCCAGAGAGAGGAGACAGGGACGAGAGGCAGCAAGAACCACGTGTCTGTTTTTGGGGGTGCAGCTCACATACCCTGTGAGAGTGGTCATGTGCCTCTCTATGGGAGGAGCTGTGTTTTGTGGGCTTTAAGGGGTGGGTTTAGGGAAAGAGATGAGGGAGGGGAGTTGAGGTGGATCTTCCACCAGAAGAGAGACTTTTATCACAGATGCCAATGGCAGCTGATTTTTAGCTTTAGGCTGGAAAAGCTTGAAAACATTAAGGTTGCCTGTGACATCCTTTCTTTTCCTCTCTCCTTTCCTCCTGCCCTTCTCTCCCCTGCCACCCTCCTATTCCTCTTTCCCTCCCTCCTCCTTCTTTCTTTCTGAAACTCATTTGGGTGTCCTGTGTTATTTATTTTTGATAAATATGAGTAGTTAAAAAATCTGAAGATTTTACTCATTCCTTAAATAAATACCCAGAGTGACCTCTGTGTACTTGGCAACCCAAAGATTTGAAAACACAGTTTCCATCTTCGAGTGGACTAATGTGGGAAAGAGTAAGTAGCATGGTAAAAGAGATTGCCAGGGCGGGCACAGATGTAGTGAAACAGGAAGGTGGGGCACCCAACCCAGGAGGAAGGGTCCGGTCCAGGCACTGTTCTCTGGAGGAGTCACACATATCCCCAGCACATCATTACAGTAGCTCTGGCCCCCTGAGACAGCAGGGGCGCCACTTCCCGTCACAAGATGGTGATCTTGGTTGCCAACTTGATTGGATCCGTAATCAACCTGAGTGAGGAATTTTTTTTGATCATCGTATTTGAAGTAGGGAGACCCACCCTAAACGTGAGCCTCCTCTTCTGGTGGCAGCCCCCAAATTAAAGGAGACGGAAGAAGGTTATGTCTATTTTATTTATTTATTTATTTATTTATTTATTTATTTATTTATTTATTTATTATTGCTCTTTGGTGGCTTGCCTTCACTCTTTCCGACAAGTTCATCTACTTTGTTATTGCCACTGCTGCATCCCTTTGAGGATATTAGGGCCCAAACTTAGTCTTCTAAGGTGGCCTGAAGACCAATGGTGCTTTAGGAATTCTCCGTGTATTCAGCGCCAGATTGAGACATGCAGATTCGTGGACTGAGCAACGACTGTGTTTTTAGCCTTTCTGGTGTGAGATAGCCATTTTCAGACTACCTAGACTACCAGACCTTACTATGTAACACGGGGTGATTAAGTGTGAAGAGACTAGGCAAAAGAAAAGAGGGTTTAGACTTGGGGGGGGAAGGTAGCAAGGGCCAACTGTGGGAAGGTAAGGAGCAAACATATGGTAATTAACGGCATTAAGTAAAGTTTGTTCTACAGGGAAGCTTTGTTCTCTACTTCTGGGTATGGGAAAACAACAGTACCAAGCAATCCAGGGTTCCCTTTGGGAGTCTTAGTTTCCTTAACAAAATAATTTAGAATTAGAGTTTGTTTGCAACGAAACACCATGACCAAAAAGCAAGTTGGGGAGGAAAGAGTTTCTTTGGCTTAGACTTCCACAACACTGTTCATCATCAAAGGAAGTCAGGACAGGAACTCAAACAAGGCAGGAACCTGGAGGCAGGAGCTGATGCAGAGGCCATGGAGGGGTGCTGCTTATTGGCTTGCTCAGCCTGCTTTCTTATAGAACCCAGGACCACCAGCCCGGGGGTGTCTCTCCCCCCCCCCCCCCACAGTGGTGTCTTCCATCAGTCACTAATTAAGAAAATACCCTACAGCTGGATCTTATGGAGGCATTTTCTCAGTTGAAGTTCCCTCTTTTCAGATAACTCTAGTTCGTGTGTCAAGCTGACGTAAGACTAGCTACCACCGAGTTTGACTCAAAAACAACCAAGGCAGGGAAGCTGTAAATCCTGGTCACTGTTGAGAAGAGGGAGGTTGAGAGAAATCAACGCTTTTTAAAATTAGGAATGGAGGTCAGAGAAACAGTGAGAAAGGCCAGAGAGTCAGAGAGCATGCTTAGACTTTGGCCAGGGACCAAAGAACAGATAAAAGGAAAAGGCAAAGCATGCTTAGTGCCTGTCCTTGAATCTGAGTTCAGAAGGCATCCTATTCCAGGCTCTTTTTTTTTTTTTTTTTAAATTCTTCTCTCATACAATATACCCCAATCACAGTTTCCCCTCCCTCCACTCTTCCCAGTTCCCCTCCCCCTATCTTAGTTAGGGTTTCTATTGCTGTCAAGAGACACCATGACCACAGCAACTCTTATAAGGAAACATTTGAGGTTGGTTTACAGTCCAGAGGTTTAGTCCTGAAACATGGCCGTGCTCAGGCAGACATGGTGCTGGAGAGGTAACTGAGAGAGCTCTACATCCAGGATTGGCAGGCAGCGGGAAGAGAGTGAGACACTGGGCCTGGCTTGAGCATCTAATACCTCAAAGTCCACCCCCCAGTGACACACTTCCTCCAACAAAGCCACACCTACTCCAACAAGGCCATACCTCCTAATAGTGCCACTCCCTATGGGCCTATGGGACCATTTTCATTCAACACCTCCCCCCCCCCCCAACTCTCCAGAAGTGTTACAGCTTTGAAGGGAAAGGTGTCCTGGCAGTCAGGAGCCAAGGGATACCACAGAGTCACATTGCACAACAAACCTCACACAAGTGATTTATTGGGAGAAACACAAGAGGGTGGCTGCCTCTGCTTGAGAGAGAAGCAGCCGAGAACTGAACAAGAGGCAGGCTTTATAAAGGGTTTCTTTGGGGATGGAGCTTTCTAGGGTGGCCTGATCTTGAGCTTTTTTACCTACAGGGTGGAGCTTGGCTGTCTGTGTCTTGAGGGGCTGGAACTAGCCATGGACCTTTAGAATAGCCTGGGGAAGGGTCTGGCCACTCACATGCCTTGAAGGGCTTATATCTCCCTGTTGTTGTTTTTGCTCTTTTGCAGGGCCTGCTACCCAGCTCCCAAATAAATCACACACAGAGGCTTATTCTTATTTATAAATGCCCGGCCTTAGCTTGGCTTATTGCTATCCAGCTTTTCTTAAATTATCCCATCTATCTTTGGCCTTGGAGCTTTTATCTTTCTCTATTCCTGCATACTTTTTCTTTCCTTCTTACTTTGTATCTGGCTGTATAGCTGGGAGGCTGGGTAGTTAGCTCCTGGAGTCCTCCTCCTTCCTCTCTTGTTTCTTCTTCTTCCTCCCAGATTTCTCCTCCTATTTCTTCTGTCTGCCAGCCTCGCCTATCCTTTCTCCTGCCTCACTATTGGCCTTTCAGTTTTTTATTAGACCATCAGGTGTTCTAGACAGGTGCTGCAGGCCGCAGGAATATATCATAAGAACTCAGCTGGTTATGGCAAAGTCACTACCTGGAGGAATCAGGGAATTCCTCCAGAGGAAGCCAAATCCCAAGGAGTTTTTGGTGGTACTTGGCTTGTTATATATCAGCTGTATTCTGTTATGAAAATCATGTGTGCCTTCATAGTTTTCCCAATTGACTTTTCCCTAAGAAGTGCTAACAGTGTGGACTGATCACTCTCTGGACATACACATTCCAGGTTTTTGGAGAACTGCCTCAGAAAAGGCTTTCTCTGGAATCAGATATCTCCCTTGGCCACTTTCAAGGACTAGCAGTAATAACAGTCCACATGCAAGACTCCTGATTTAAGACAAATTCCACAAGGAGACACTGCCTAGGTCAGGTGGATGTTCAGTAATAGCTTTACACAATTTAGCTCGGACCCTCCTTTCTTTTTTTTTTTTTTTTTTTGGTTTTTCGAGACAGGGTTTCTCTGTGTAGCTTTGCGCCTTTCCTGGAACTCACTTGGTAGCCCAGGCTGGCCTCGAACTCACAGAGATCCGCCTGGCTCTGCCTCCCGAGTGCTGGGATTAAAGGCGTGCACCACCACCGCCCGGCTGGACCCTCCTTTCTTACAGCCTTACTAACTTTATAGACCTCTAACTCCTTATCTAACCACTTCTAGGAATATTTAGATAACTTTCTGTGCTGACAGCTATGCTCAGCCAGAACCCCAATTCAAGCTTCCCTGTAATTATCATCATTGGCAGCATCCGGCCAAGTCCATCCCCAGATGGAGGAAAGTACTTTATCAGAGATACCTCTGTACTCTCTAAGAACAGACTTAAGCATCCGGGCTACCTGTTTGAGAAGGCCTGGCGGATGTGCCAATTAAGCTTTACTTCCTCCTTTCCCAAACCTTACCTCTAGTTCCAGATCTCCCTTTAATTATCACCAGAGGCATCTAGCTGTACAGGTTGCCTAGCGACCAAGTACATTTTCCCCCACCCTGCAGAAAAATGACAGATAGCTTGGACAGAGAGGAGCCACAGGAAAAAAGAAGGCAATTTTATTTTCTCCCATTGACCTAGCAACTTATAGATTCTTAACATTTTCTACTAATCACGTTTAAGAGTTTAATAGTTGAGCACATAAGATCCCTCTTCTTAGATATTACCCGAATTTAGCCTTTAGTTAATTCATTTCCCCATTGGTCACTTCCCTTTGGAGTTGCAAAAGATAATTAACGGTTATTGCCTCTCAATGTGATTCTTATCACCCCTCCGTTTGACCCTGGAAGCCAGGCTTTATATACCAGGACTTCCAGGGCAGGGAGGGACGGAGAAGAGAAAAGAGAATGGAAGAACTAGACCGGTAAGAACTTGAGAGGAACAAACTGAGATGGGGAAGAACTAGGTTGAAGGGCTAGAAGAGAGTATTAGAGGAACGAGATGGAAGATGAGGAAGAGCCAGATGGGGAAGAACAAGATGAGGAAGAACGAAATGAGGAGAGAGAAGGAGATGGGAGAGGAGACGATATGGGAAGGAACAAGATGGATGAGAACCTAGAAGGGGCAGAACTAGATGAAGGAATTAAGACAGAACCTAGAGGGGACTGCAGACAAGTGTAGAGAGAAGTCAGGCTAGAAATGAGCTATATATGAGAACAGAATATAAGCTTGTAACTGACACAGAATAATAAAGTATATGGACTAAGGAGTTTTGTGTACATAGATTCATTTCTTCACATCAAAGATTAATTATCAGCTGGTTGTAGATTCTTCCCGGACCCTGGGAGGGGACTATCGAGGGGCTGGACCCCCCCTAGTCCCCGATAGACAGGCAAAGTAACACAGCTTCACAAAGTTAAACAAATGCAACATAAACAAAAGTAACACACCTTAAAATAATATTCCCCAACAACGCCCCCCTAACACACACATATCCTCTTTCCCCCAGGTTCACTCCTCTTGTTTCCTTTCAGAAAAGAGTAGGCCTCCCAGGGATATCAACCAAACATGGTATAATACGTCACAATAAGACTAGGCACAAACCCTCATATCAGTGCTGGGCGAGGCAACACATTAGGAGGAAAAGTGTTCCAAGAGCAGGATAAAGAGTCAGAGACACCCCCACTCCCACTGTTAGGAGTCCCACAAAAACACCATGCTCACAACCATAACGTATTTGCAGAGGACCTACGACAGACCCATGCAGGCTCTATGATTGCTGCTTCAGTCTCTGTGAACCAGTATGAACCCCGCTTCATTGATTCTGCGGGCCATGTTCTCCTGGTGTCCTGGACCACTCTGCCTCCTACAATTCTTCCTCCCCCTCTTCTGAGGGGTTCCCTGAGCTCCAAAGGGAGACACCTGATGTAGATCTCCAATTTGGGCTCTCTAATGATTGGCTGTGGGTTGTTGTAGAACATTATTTTAAGGTGTGTTACTTTTGCTTATGTTGCATTTGTTTAACTCTGTGAAGCTGTGTTACTTTGTCTGTCTAGAACACCTGATGGTCTAATAAAGACCTGAACGGCCAACAGCGAGGCAGGAAAAAGGATAGGCAGGGCTGGCAGACAGAGAGAATATAAAGAAGGAGAAATGTGGGAGGAGAGGAGAGAAGTAGCCAGAGAAAGGAGGACATGAGGGGACAGCCACCCAGCTACACAGCCAGCCATGGAGTAAGAGTAAGATATACAGAAGTAAGAGAACAGGAAAAGCCCAGAGGCAGAAGGTAGACGGGATAACTTAAAGTTAAGGACAGCTGGCTAGAAACAAGCCAAGCTAAGGCCAGGCATTCATAATTAAGAATAAGCCTCCATGTGTGATGTATTTGGGAGGTGGGTGGCGGGCTTCTAAAAGAGTGAAAAAGCAAACAACAGTGGGTCTTTGCATCAGCTCCCATTAGCTGCTTAAGGAAGCCTCCCTGATGACGACTGGGCTAGGCACCAGATCTATGAAGATAGCAGATTATCATTAGGAATCTTTTTTTTCTATCCTAGGACTCTGGGATATCCAGCCCCCGATTCCTGGTCATCCAGGCAGTTTTGGATATGGGCTCCTTTTCTTAGTACAGGCCTCAAATTAGACCAATCATTGGTTGGTTACTCCGACAAACTCTGCTCCTTTAATTGCCCCAGCACATCTTGTAGGCAGGACAGATTACAATCTACAGGTCAAAGGTTTTATGGCTGGGTTGGGTGTCCCAATCCCACCACTGCAAGTTATGTCTCAAAACTAAGGATTGCACCACAGATACAGGGTTAGAAATAGAAACACCATGTTTTGTTTTTGCTTTTTAAAAGGAGGAAATATGGGAGTGGGCTTTTGAGCTGAGGAAAGAAACCCCCAAAACATCATACCATACATGAGGGGCAGCACCCATGTCTCCCAGGTTTGTATAGCATCATTTTTTTCGGGATTATGATGTTTGTTATACAAAGCCTGGGTGTGGGGGTCTCCAGACTTTGCAAACTGGCTTCTGGCTTCCTTTACACGTTAATCTTGCTGTTTCAGTGTGCTATCCCTACACTCCAGTCACACAAACAGACCTTTAAAACGGAAAAAAAAAATCCTTACCAAGAGAAATGTATGTTCTAATTCCAGGCAGAAAAGAGAAGAGCAAAGAATTGTTTCCCTGTCTGTGGCTTCTAAATTGCTTTCAGCTCCAAGTACTCCTTATGCCAGAGTGGCATATTCCCTACCCTACCCAGCCCAGCTGGCCTTGAACTCCCCATGTAGCCCAGGCTGGCCTTTGAATTCAAGACCCTCTTGCTTCAATCTCCCTTACTTATTTTTGGTTCTTTCTCTGTGATTGGATGGTCTGCTCCTTTAAAAAGACTATCTTACAGGCACAAAAAGGGCTGGAACCTTAAACATTAAGCAAGGAGCTCTTTGTATCTCGTTACCGGCTTCTTAGTGCTACAGGTATGGAAAACAAACAGCTAGAGGTCATAGTTAACCCCCTTTGGGGTTTTCCAGTACATGGTCTTCATGTCAACTTTTAATTATTGTTTTTTTAAGACAGGGTCTCACTGTGTAGGTCAAGCTGACCTGGAACTTGCTATGTACCCCCCAAGGTTGGTCTCGAACTCCACCTACACAGTTCTGGAGTGTCATTACAAAGGCTGTCCCACTAAGACAACTTATGTCAATTACTGTAGTTACGTGGGGGGTCTTCTTTGTTTTCATGTCCATTCTAGGATATATTCCTGATCAGTGAAGCATTCTCAAAGTGGGCTGGATCAATTGGTTGTTGACGGAACAGCACCTTAATTTCTTGAATTAAAACATACAACCTCTGTAACGAGCATAATAAAAGAAGGAAAAAAAAAGCCCTTTAGACATGTAAACATTGCTTAGTCAGGAAGCTCATTTGATAACCAGAACCGGTGACATCATTCACTCAAGATAACCAGACACATATCTAGAACGCCACATCACCACAACACCCACTGGACAGTATATAAGCAGAGATCAAGAGATGTGCTCTGCACATCTGGAGAGACACTACCTTGATCTGCCCTGTGTGGATCCTGACCCTTGAATCAGAGACTTCTGTTAGAGACTGTACCTGACTTTCAGCTAAGATACGTCGCAGAGGTGAGCAGCCTTGGGGGCATAGGCTTATGACCATAGTTAGGAATTTAGAGTGTGAACCTTGTGTGATATTCCTCAGCATAATATAACTTTAGCTATGCCAACTATGCATACCTGCCTGCTTGCTCGCAACAACGCCCCCAACCCCAAACAAACCACCACCACCGACAAAACAAACCCAATAACGCCACTACTCGCCCCTAGCTGGGAAAAGCCAGTAGCATTCTGTACTAAGGCAAAAAGTATTCATATCTTACTATTTTTTAAAATAAATTGCTTTCTCTTCTATTTTATTCAGATACTGAGGACCCTGTTCTGCAAAACTCAGTAGATGGTTTCCACTCATCTAGCTATTTCAACTTGTAGCTATTAAACCGCTGTTAAAAATTTCAGATTGCATCCCAATTTGGCTTTTTCTTTCTTTTTCTTTCTTTCTTTCCTTTTTTTTTTTTTTTTTTGGTAAAGCAAAGTAAATATAGCATCTCATTATACCCACGTACAAGACCTTGCTCTTGTACATCTCGCTCTTCCCACACAT
>CABHPP010143135.1:0-43949 GCA_902168425.1 Peromyscus attwateri
TTTTTTTTTTAAAGAGAGCACATGAAGTGGGGAGGAAAAATTCATGAATGTGAGAGGGGAAGAATTAAGGGGAGGGAATGGGAGTAGATTTGATCAAAACATATATGCATGTATGAAACTCTCAAACAATAAAAAATGTAAACTGTGGGCAACAAAGGCAAAAGTAAACAAATGAGAGTGCTCATTCAGATGGAAGACCTTTTGCAAAAAAGAGTAAGTGACTCAAAATAAAAGGGCACCCTATGGGCCAGAAGAAAATATCAGCAAGCCATTTATCAGACAAGTTAATACCCCAAAACTGTAAGCAAACAGTATAATCTAACAGAAAAGGTGGTCCGTAAATATGCAAAATACTTGAATAAATATTTTGCAAAGGAGATTTGGACTGGATATTATGAAGAAAATGGTTAGTTGGAACATCACCAGCCATCAGAGAAATGCACATCAAAAAGCAGATGTTACATCCGATTTGTAAGGATGACTGTTATCATAGTGACCAGAGACAGCAGACATTTTTGACAGTGTTGAGAAAAGGGGACACTTTTATATTGGTGAAAATGAAAATTGGAACAGTCGTTATAAAATAATGCAGAGCTTTCTTAAAAAATGAAAATGCACAACTACTATATGATTCATCTGTCTCTGTTCTATGTATGTACAGAAAGGAAATGAGATCAGATATATGTATATCTGCAATTGATAGTTCATCGAAGCATTGTGTACAACAGCGACAAAAGAAGGACATCCTTGGATTCTGTCACAGGGTTAATGAATAACGAAAATTTATGACATTATATGTGAATATATATATATATATATATATATATATATATGCATGAGTATTATTCACTCTAGAAAAAGAGGAGATTATGCCGCTTGTGAACATAAGGACTGGCCTAATGGGCACCATGCTAACGCAACAAACCAGGCACAGAAAGACCAATATTACATGTTGTGGAATACTAGTTAAAGATACGTTACATTCTTTCATGCTGTGGAATATTTGTTTAATGATACAAAGACGTGTTGTATTTGTTTAACTCTGTAAAGCTGTGTTACTTTGCCTGTCTAAACCACCTGATTGGTCTAATAAAGAGCTGAGCAGCCAATAGCTAGACAGGAGAGGAATTGGCTATCAGGCAGAGAGAATAAATAGAAGGAAAAATGTCAGGCAGAGACAATAAATAGAAGGAGAATTCTAGGCTCAAGAGAGAAAAATGGAAGTGGGAAGAGCAAGAAAAGGAGAAGGAGAGGAGGACACCAGAATCCAGCCACCCAGCCACACAGCCAGCCATGTAAGTAAGAAGGAAAACAAGGTACATAGAATAGAGAAAGGTAAAAAGTCCACAGGCAAAAGGTTAGACAGGATAAGTTTAGTTAGAAAAACTGACTACCAAGCTAAGGCATTCATAAGTAAGAATAAGTCTCTGTGTATTTATTTGAGAGCTGGGTGGTGGGCCCCCAAAGAGTAAAGAGAAAAAAAACCCAGCTGCAATTACATGATCTGCTTAAACACAGAGTCTAAGAAATGCTAAGTTTATAGATAGAAAATAGACTATAAGTACCAGAGGATGAAGACAGGAAAAAAGAGGTAGAGATGTTAGCTTAAGTGTGCAAACTTACCTGAATGAATGACTTCTGGTAATGTAATACATATATGACATGTATTATAATAATGTATTATAGACTTGAAATTTGCTATAAGGGGTAGATTTTGTGTATTCTCACCACAGAAGTTGCTATTGTGAGGAGGTGGATATAAGAATTAGCTTGATTGAGATATCATTTCATAATGCATATTATACAATATATTAAGTATGTATTTTGATAGATTGTATATATCAAAGTATTATATTATCCATAAAACCTTACAAATGAGATTCAGCAAAGAACACATAAAGTAGAATACATTAAGTGTGACTCCATACATACAAAGAGCAAATATCCTCTGTGGTATCAGAATGAGAAGAATGAACACATTTTAGAAAGCAGAGGTAGTGGTGACTGGGAGAAGCTATGATGGGAGGAGCTATGTGACTTGCAGTCATGTCCCACTTCCTGTCTTCATGGGGCAGCATGGTGCACTGGCTAATTGATTATATTTATGATTCTTTACATGTACCATGTTGTTATAAAAATAAAGGGACTAAGGCAACATGTTATTTTTATACAGATTTTGTGGTATATACTATAGGTATGTGATGTGATTTTATAGGATGTATGTGGAGTAAAAAAATCAAATAGACATGCCCATCAATTTACACAAGTGTTCTTTTGTAGCAAGGGCAGTTAAAACCGACTCATTTAGCACAGATTCCATATGCACACAGTTCTATGGACTATCATCACCAGCTTGCAAGTTATACTTTTTCATCCTATATCTTAAAATTAAAAATAAATTTGAACTTAGAAATTTGTATTTGGCCATATTTTCACTGAAATGCAAATAAAAATATTTATATGCATATAAATACCTGCAGTGAAATCCCTTTTAGAAGAAATTTGCATGCTAGGAAGAAGCAGATTCTGGAAGTAGTGAACAAAATCATCACTGACAAAATATCTTTACAAAGCTTGTTATTTCACAGAAGCAGCAAAATATCAATATGAATAAAATGAAGGTCAGATAAAAGCCAGGAGGTGTAGCTGAAGTTTTCCTGGGTCCCACCCAGCCTGCAGCTGCTCAGACCCAGGTAAACACACAGAGGCTTATATTAATTATAACTGCTTGGCCATTAGCTCAGGCTAACTACTGACTAGCTCTTACACTTAAACTCAGCCCATTTCTGTTAATCTATATGTCCCCATGTGTTCTCTGGCTTTACCTGTGTGCCATTACATGCTGTTCTCTGGACAGCAGGCTGGCATCTCCTGCCTCAGCCTTACTCTCCAAGAATTCTCCTTCTCTGCTTATCCCACCTATACTTCCCGCCTGGGTATTGGCCAGTCAGCATTTTATTTATCAACCAATCAGAGCAACACATTCACAGCATACAGAGCAACATCACCCATCAAGGAGGAGACTATCTATTCTTAGCAATTAGAGCTATACCACAACCAACCCAAAACATGTAAGAAGGTAAAGGGTATTTCTGATTAGATAGAAGACACAGACAATAATCATTAAAATGATGTGAGTAAATAAATATGACTCTCAATTTGTGTTATAGACACCAATATAAAGAAAAAATAGTGTAAACATTAAACCAACAGAAAATAATTCAATCTTTTCAATAGAAATCATGAAAGGAGAAAACTAAAATATGTGAAGTTAAATTAGATCACATTAAAATACCAATACTGTGCTATTTATCTATCTATCTATCTATCTATCTATCTATGGGTGTGTTAAACAGTTATCAGTTAAAACACAGTTCCCTCTGAATGTATGAAATAATGCTCAATTTCTTTTTTTCTATGACATTTAGAAAGCAAATAAAGTGATCTCAATGTTGCAAAATGCATGCTTTCCAGGTATATATATATATATATATAAAGAGCATGCAGACTACCAGAGTAGGTAAGTATGCACATAAATCATCAGAAGACATAGATGGAATAGCCACAATAGGTGAAATCGGGGCTATAAAACTTCTAGAGAAAACGGGAGAATACTTTCAAGGTTTCTTAAGCGTAAGGGCATATTTTTAATATAACCCACAAGTACCAAAATTATCTGATACCAAATGTCCTTTCTTCCTTCCTTTTTTCCTTCCTTTCTTCTTTTCTTCCTTCCTTCCGTTCTTCCTTCCTCCCTCCCTCCCTCCATTTTCTTCTTCTTCTCCTCCTCCTCCTCTTCCTTCTCCTTTTCTTCTTCTCTAGCCCCCTCCTCATGTATTGCTGGGAATTGAGCTCTGGACATTGCGCATACTAGGCAAAGCAAGTACTATTTCTATGCTCTCTCCACTTTTCTTCCTCCTCTCTCTTTTTCTCCTCCTCCATTCATAAACACATAGCTGTTGTTTTCAACTTAGGATTTGTTGTTGTTTCTATCTGGAATTTTCTAATCATACCAATCTGTTGAGTAGGTAATTTCTCCAACTATGTCTAATCTTAGTCCCACTAATTAACCAAATACAATGATTTTTCTTTCTTTTTACTACAGATTCAAATTTACTTTCTTCATATCACTTATGTGTAATACTCACTTATTCATTACCTCTACATGTATGAAAATATAAATGAAATTCATGTAAAGATTTCATTATCTTTATTTTAATCAGTGTCTCCCCAGTGCCTATGATGCATGTTCCTTCAATTGTACATAAATTACTGCACAGAATGTAGCTTGGAAACTATTATTTCAAATGTTTTTCAATCATTGCTCACCTCAGCAGCATATAAATAAAAATAATGACTATAGAGCAAAAAGGTAAATGAAAACCTGACCACTTGACATGAAATTAGTATAGGCTGAACACAGGGAAAAGGGAAAGGACACTGGTGGCAGTTTGGTTTATTTGGGAAGACTTGAAATAGAAACGCAGTTACACCTCTAATGGTTTTTGTCCCACAGCTTTCTCTGCAATTTGCCTAATTAGTTGAATTAACTGGAGACTACATTTTAGATGAGGATTCTAGAATTTGAACATGAAGAGGATAAATTAAGTTTCAGCAGTAACTCAAGCTGAAGAAAAGCAATTTGTAGCTTCATTATTTAGGCTCTGAAATTTAGAACACAATGAATCTTAGTTCATGATCAGCATTCAGGAAAGAACATTCAGAAAGAATGTTCTTTTTATTTTGAAAAGAATTCTCTTTTTATTTAGCTGCAAGTTTTATGGCTTAAAATGTATCTGTACTTTGTAAATATTTTTTGAGAAGACTAGCATTTAGAAAAGGAAGCCAGTAATTTGGGTGACCTATGGAACTATGTGAACATTGGTTGGTCCATGGGTGTAAGAGGAATTGAAAAATGCATCTATTTGTGTGGAGTAATTGACAAGAGATTTTTCTCCTTATTGAAATTTTAGAGTATCCTTTTACAAAAACAAAAACATAAAATAAAGAAAACACTTAAGTGCTCACAGTGTCGGTCTGAGAAAGGCAGACAGGTCTGAAGAGGGTACTGGTACTCGGGAAAACTTTCTTTGCTCCTGGCTTGGTGGTGTTTGTAACAGACTGAGTCATCTCATTGCAGAGAAAAGCTGTTTCTCTGCAGTGTTAATACACTCTCTTCCTATAGCTTCTGCAATCATATTACTGGGAGCCATAGGAAGGTCATAGCATCACTTGTTTCCTAATATCTTACCTAGACAACAGGAAAATCTAATTAAAGCCATAAGTTCAAGGGAGTAATAAAGATTTAATTATCATTTAACACAGAAATTGAAGTCATACCATGTTTGCCTTTCTGGGCCTGAGTTAACCTCATTGATTTTTTTTTTTAGCTCCATCCATTTGCCTGTGAATTTCGTGAAGTCATTATTTTCAACAGCTGAGTAATACTCCATTGTGTAAATGTACCACATTTTCTTTATTCATTCTTCAGTTGAGGGACTTCTAGGATGTTTCCAGTTTCTAGCTATTATGAATAAAGAAGCTATGAACATAGGTGAACAGGTGTCCCTGTTTGCTCTTCTTCTCCCCTATTCTTAGAGAAGATGAACCTAGAGCATAGTTAAATGACATTTCATCAATTCCTATAGTTCCACTTGTGCCTCTCTACTGGTGACTCAAGTGCACACAAGTAGCTGCAGCCTCCCATCCCTGAACGAGACTGAACATCGGCAGTGCCTGGCCTCTTGCAACAAGGCCTCATGCACTCTCAATATCCACCATTGAGTAGCTGCACTCATAATTGAACAACTACTCTTTTCTCAAAGAGCACTTCCCTGTTTTCCAATTCACAGCCCAGTCAGGACACATCTTTCCTAAATCCTAGAAATCAAGCCTTATCCCTGTTCTCTTATCCATCCAGACAGTGATGATCAACTTTGAACTTTTAACATGTCTCTCTCCCTTTGTGCAGACCTTAATGTTAGCTCACGTGGATCACTGTGACAAGCTGTAGTTTGTCTTCCTATGGCTGAATGATCCTGTCATTTCATCAACAAATTCTACATACCACATGCAGTTGATTTCTAAACAATGACTCTTATGTCATTCCCAAGTTCAACATCTTTCAAAGTCTGTATCATAAATTACATGGCTTTCATTGATTATTATCTATTTACTTTCCCAGATTGACCCTGAATAAGACCAGGGGTCACCTCCCTTCCACACTCCTTTGACCTCTCTTGTCATACAGTATATATTTCCTTTCATTGGTATTTGGTTAAACCTTTTCTGCCTGGTTCACAGAGTTCATCCTTTAAACTCACACTCAGGACTCATATTTTTAATAATATTTTTGAGACTATAATATAACAAATAATTTCCCACCCTCCCTATCCTCTCTCCAACCACTCCTATGTACTTTTCCTGTTCTCTCTCAAATTCATGGCCTCCGTTTATTTAATTGTTCATATATATATATATATATATATATGAAATCGATCCATATAATATTACTTTGTTACTTAAATGTATATTATTTCCAGACCACAATAGGATTCACATAAGGAAGTCTTATCAGGTTGCTGGACCCATGTAGTAAAATGTCTGCACACACCAATTACATAATATTTACCTCAGTTTACTCTAGGTCTTCCTTCACTAGTCTTCCTTAATAGACTGTTAGCTCCTTGAAGACAGGATCCACATGACATTCATCTTTCTGAATAGAAGCTGAAGTTTCTAGAATGAAAAGTGGCACACAGTAGGTGTTTAGGAAATGATAAATCAGTATCTGGAATGAGAGTTTTGTAAGAGCGAGTATCGGTGTGACTTTCTAAGCCTGGCCCTGCTGCATTTGAGGCATGCCTCTGAAAGAATGAGAAAACAATTCCTTGCTTTGCTACACATTTCACGTGACTCAGAATCAAAACAACATCTATATTGTCTTCAGGTTGAATTTGTGGCCTCTCTCTTCTTTTCCAAAACAAACATTTCATCATTATTATTACATTTCAGTTTCATGTTACCTGTTCATGCACTTTCCACTTTTGATGGCTCAGGTAAGACTGATGATGGAATAAAAATTAAAATTTGATTTCTTAGAAGAGATAGTTTTCAATCTGGGTTCTGCATTTGTTAAACTATGTTTCTGCATACAGCCTTTGCCCCTTTCATTCTTAGATTCGCATTTAAAATGGGAAAGGACAGTGATACAACCTTTTGGATAAGATTGTTACAAAATGTATGTCCAATGACATAGTTGAGGATCAATACATTTTGACTACTGTGGCAGCTGCCCTGGACATTGAGCGCCACAGCAACAGGAGTAGTTATGATTGAACCACAAACTGAATTCTTCTGTTTACAAACAAAATCCATGATGGAATTTGACAAACATGAAATTCCTAGAAAGGAAGTGTGCCCGGAGATTTGAATTTACAAGCCATAAGTACATTCTACTGGCTGGTATTGTGTGTCAATTTGACACAAGCTAGAGTCATCAGAGGAAGGAGCCTCAGTTGAGGAAATACCTTGATGAGATCCATCTGTGAGGCATTTTCTCATTTAGTGATCAATGGGGGAGGGTCCAACCTGTAGTGTGTTGTGCCATCCCTGGGCTCTTGGTTCTGGGTTCTATAAGAAGGTGGGCTGAGCAAGCCATAGAAAGTAAGTCAGTAAGCAGCTCCCCTCTATGGCTTCTGCATCAGGTCCTACTTCTGCGATCTGCCCTGTTTGAATTCCTGTCCTGACTTCCTTCAGTGACGAACAGCAATTCTGAAATGTAAGTCAAATAAACTCTTTCCTCTCCAATTTGCTTTTTTGATCATGGTGTTTCATTGCAGCAACAGAAATCATAACTAAAACAAGTAGGTACCAAAAGTAGGATATTTCTGTGACAGACCTGACCATGTTTTGGGGAGATTTGTGGAAGGACTTTGGAACTTTGGGCTAGTAGAGCTATTGAGTGTTAAAAAGCTCTGTGGGATGTTCTGTGGGAGCTTGGAAGATAAAAATGTTAAGAGCAGTGCAGAAGATGGAGGCCTGGCTTGTGCAGTTTCAGGAGGAAGTTTTAAGACTATCAGGGCCATTTGTTGTTTTGAATTAAAATCCTTTGGTTCTAGTTAGCTGGGACTGAAGAATCAGCTGTGATTGACAAGATACCAGAACTGCTAAAGCAACCCTGTGGTTCTGGTTAGCTAGGACTAAAGAAACAGGTGTGATTAACAAGATACCAGAAGTACTAAAGCAAAGCTTTGCTTTGCTGGGATACTTGATGCTGGTCAGCTGGAGCTAATAAATTAGTGGTGATTAAGAAGAGACCAGCATCACTGAGGTGAAATCTTCTGGTACTTGTTTCCTGAGAGCACACTGGAGCTGTGTTCCAGAGGTGGCCAAGGTTGTACCTCGTGCTGGCAGCTGGACTTGGTGATGTGTAAGAGTCACCCAGGTGGTACTGGTTTTGAAGGTATGAAGGGGTCATGGAGAGCAGCTGAGGCTTGACACTGTGGGAGACCAGGAGAGGCCATTGATGAAGGTGCAGCCTCAGTGGCAGTTGAAGACTCAGGACTGAAGGGGTCGTGCAAAGACCTCTGCCTCTGTGTATCCTATTGTTGTAAATGTGGCTTCTTCAGTGTTTCTTGAAGA
This sequence comes from Peromyscus attwateri, assembly GCA_902168425.1. Lineage (NCBI taxonomy): Eukaryota > Metazoa > Chordata > Mammalia > Rodentia > Cricetidae > Peromyscus > Peromyscus attwateri. The sequence goes on from CABHPP010143135.1 coordinate 8,644, forward strand.
CTAGAAACTAGAGACTAGAGGGCACCTTTGTTACCTGTTCTTTGGGCTTCAAACATTCTTTCTGCTATTTGAACAATTAATTTACTTTCTCACCTAATTCAGATCTCATTTCAAATTTCACTCTATCAGAGAGAATCAAGTTATATATTATATATAGTTGCAATCACCCAGAGTTCTCTCTCCTCCTTGCATGATCCCAAGCACCCCTTTCTGCCATAATGATCTAAAATAGTTTTCTGTCTTGCTTTAGAAAGAAGCCATAAGAAGGCATGCATTATTTTCTCATATACTTTGCTTCACCCAAAGTGCTAAGGTTATAAAAGCCAGGCAAATAGTAAATACTAACAAATGTAAGTCAAATAAATTACTAAGTCTAATTTAATTGCTGCCCCTGGGAAGCAAAAGCAAAGGGCAAATGTGACTTTCTCAATGTAACTTAGTAGTCTATCAACTTTGACACCAACGAAACAATTTACTTATCATCAGCCAATCACCTTGCTTACTTCTGTACTCCTAATTTCCAGTTTCTGAGTTTATGCAGAACAATGGGTTTTACTTATAACATCTTGATGTTCTATTTGATTAAAATGGCATCTGGATACTAAAGTCTCCATTTTGCCTTGTGAGCATGTGTATTACTTGGTACTAGTCTTTTGAGATACTAAATAACGGCCTCTTTTCTTGGCTTGGAAATTAGTTTTGAAGTAGGATTTATCTTCCTGTCACCTGTGAAGCATTAATCTGTCATCACACTTGTAAAACGCAACGCACTGAATGTGAGTGCAATCTGATGGTGAATTCTGTCACCCCATTGATCAACAGGATTGATTCAGCTGATCTGACTGGCTTAGGTGTGTGTCCCCTCATACTCTCCCTGCTACATGTCTGTCCTTCCTGAAAGACAGCCTTCCCGGATAGAGGATCAAGATGGACCAAGTTTTGTTCCTTGCTCAACGCCCCTGCTAGAACATCCATACCAGCTCTCTAAAAGCAAGCACCATTTTCTTTCCCTGGCAGAGAGAAGGAAATGTTCAAGCCATTCTAGGAATTTTCATATTCTTTTCTGAATTGCTACACATAGGTTAAAAGGTAACCTTTGCAAAAATTAATATTTTCAATCACATTGTTTATAATGTGTGTGTGTGTGTATGTGGCAATTTTGTAGAGACAGTGGGGGTATATATAGGAAGGACTATCTTTTCTTTCCTTTCTTCGCTCCTTCTTTCCTTTCCTGTTTTCCATCTTTCCTGTCTTCCTCCCTCCTTCCTCTCTCCCTCCATTCCTCTCTCTTTCCTTCCCCTCTCTCTTAATGGGCTGAGCTGGACTAAGCATGTATCTGAGAATAACCCTTAATTTCTGGTCCTCCTGGACCCACCTTTTAAGTTGTAGGATTATAGATGCTTGCCGCTGTGGTGGTTTGAATGAGAATGGCTCCCATGGGCTCATATGTTTGAATGCTTGGTCCCCTGGTTAATGGAACTGTTTTTAAGGATTAGGATGTGTGGCCTTGTTAGAGGAGGTGTGTCACTGGAGCTTGGGGTTTCAAAAGCTGAGGCCAGGCCCAGTCTCTAATCTCTCTCTCTCTCTTCCTCCCTCCCTCCCTCCCTCCCTCCCTCCCTCCCTCCTTCCTTTCTCTCTTTCTTTTAGACACACACACACACACACACACACACACACACACACACACACACACACAGGCTTCCTGCAGCTTTTGGCTCAGATATGCACTGTCAGCTGCTTCTCCAGCATCATGCCTGTCTGCTTCCCATCATGATGGTCATGGACTCACCCTCTGTGGACTTCTGGTAAAAATAAGTTTGTGAAATATCTACACAACAAGAGAGCTGGGGATATTTTATGAATGAAAAGTGAAATGAATAAACCTTCCTTAGCCATCTACATGGCATTGTAGGTCAGCACTCTCACCTAAGGAAGGGTTCTGAAACCCAGGCTTGGGGTCACAGTCCTACCCAGAGAAACAGTGTTTTGGGATGCACAACAGCTTTGACCACACAGTGGTCCAGAACTGTGTTTTTGGGAACAGGATGTCAGGGGGCTTGTTTGAGAATTCATTGTGAGATAATAATTTTACCAGTAATAGAAATATGTCCTTAGATTTCCCTTTTAATAGTTAACTGTAGCCAAGGGCTGGACTCCATGTCAGTTAGACCTGTCATCTGGATTGCTGGACTACCTTACTGATTTGGATCTATGATAATGTTATGACTTCATCTGCATCCTATTACATTTATGCCATTACAACCATTGCTAAGAAGATGCTCCACATTGCATCTGGCTCAGTAATCCAAGTTGTGAATTAATTTCTAACTCTAGATAACATCTTAGAGAACATTTTGTAATAATTTGAGTCTTTAAATAGTGGACATTTTGCTGGGCAGTGATGGCTCACGCCTTTGATCCCAGCACTCAGGAGACAGAGGGAGGCAGATCTCTGAGTTTGAGGCCAGCCTGGTCTACAAAGTGAATTCCAGGACAGCCAGGGATACACAAAAATACTAAACATTACAAGGATCTCAATTTCCTTTCTGTGTAAAATGTGCATTCTTTCATATGTATTTCAGTTTTTGACAAATGATTTCAGACTTATGTCATATATATGATAGTTGATGACAGGCTGAGAATAAGATGTGGGTAACTTTGACTAATGAAAGGGGGGCTTTGAATTTAATAGTGTCAAAATAACAACTCATTGTTATATTGAAAAAGTTATGGAATCAGATGTCTTGCAAAAGAATGTCACAGAAATTCTCCAAATATAGTTTAGTTAGGAGGGCGAATTCACTTCTAGGTTCATAGCTAGAGTTCAGGGCCCAGAGAACACATTACCCATTCCAAAATGAATTGAAGTTATAAAAGTGAGTGGCATTGCTAACAGTGAGCCTAGAGAGGAGAATGTGGCATAGGACATACTGAGAAGCATGTGCTTAATTATAAGAAACTGTACTGTGAGTCAAGGGCTCTTATTTTCCATTCAAATTTTAAAAACTCTATATCGAGGCTTTAAAACAAAAACATTAACAGTGCTTTATCTCCTCCCTAAATATGTTGGGTTACATATATTTTTTTCCTGAAATTGAGACACATTTAGGAAAACATTAATATTTAATACACTTAAAAATGATTAAATTCAATTAGGCACATATACATCCCATCCCTTCTCCTAAAGATAATAATAAATGGACTCAAATGAATTGATGGTTCAATATGTCCTTACATTGGAAACTTAAGACAGCAAATGGTTTTGCACACTCATATACATATATGTAACCCCTTTAGTAAATCACTATTGGTAGTTGACCTTAAGTACGTACTAAGTGCATTGAACGCTGAAGATTTGGGGAGATTATAGAAATGAGGTGCTGGCCCAATGGGTTTTCACACTCAGCATGCCTTTTCCTCTCATCCCTGTCCTTCTTGATTGTTCTTTGTTCTATTATTATTATTATTATTATTACTGTTACTATTATTATTATTATTATTTTGCTTATTCTTGGTAATCATGTCTTGGTCTAACATGGCCTCTGAATAATCCAAACCCACAGAATTATGTTTCTCTCATCAAGAGGGCCCTCTCAGTTGTATGCTTTTTGGCTCTAATTATAGGTAGAAGTCTTATTTGTATTTAACAAATACAAACTCGTTTACTGATCTAGGATAACATTATGAGATATGTCAGGTCAAACAAACATCTCAAACACTTGAGGTTTTTAATGAGGTCAATAAGCTTGTGAGCCAGTGACAAGCACTTGGCTAGCAAAACTCCAGGCCAAACAGTTGGAATTTAAGATAAGCAACAAGATGTACCTTTTCCCTGGCTAAAGGAAATCGTAAGTCATCAGTGGATGCTATAGTATCCTTATTTGTTGTTATAGGTAGGGCGACTTAAAAAGCAACTCTGTTACTTTCTAGAAACATCCACTCTAGCCTTTTAATCTGCAGAGAAAAGGGCTTTAGAGTAGCTGAGGTGAATTCCTTGTTTGAACAACAAGAATGTGACACTTAATTCCCTAGTTGAACTGAAATGAGCAGGAAAGCTCCCGCAATATGCAGACAGTTGGTCATAGCCACGGAATGTGGATTCACTAATATTTGAAACATTGTTATGGCTTGAGATGATTGCTCAAATTAGTCTAAAAGTCTTCATGACTAAACCAACATGACTTTTAGTTTCTCTCCTTATTGTCTGAGTGGTTTGGTTCAGAATGTCAAGTTCCACATCTTTGGCACAGAATAAATAGACTTTATAGGTCTGAGGACACCCTCTGACCAGAGTGCTACATGGTCTCCAATCTGGATGCCTCCAGTGACTACTGGCTGTTCTCCATATTCCATCTTTCCCTTTTACACAGCAACCACATTGAGCTTCAGTCTGATTGTGGTTCCGACTAAAAGTTTTCAAATAGACACTTAAAAGAGCATCTATTTCTATACCATATTTTACACATAACAAAGAAAAACTAAAGAAACATTATTACTATGAGAACACACAGGGAAAATTTATAGGTCTAAAAAGTAGTGTTAAATGTAGAACATAGCAACAAAACAGCATTTTGTGAAAATAATGTATATTATTCTCAGGGCTATGGTCACAGTTGACCTTAAAGCATTCAAAAGAGTTTTACTGTGTTGAAAATAACATTTCAGACATTAAGTCATGCTCCTGGGGATACGGACACATCAGGGATGGAAAAGATAGATGCAGCTTTGAAGTCCTTGGTTTATATACAAGTAAATGCAAGATAAAACCATATAATTCAGCAAAATTAAGCATATCTTATTTTTCTATTCCTTATGAAGAAAAATTAAAACATCTATATGCTGTGAACTTTCAGGGTCAACTCTTTCTCTTAAAAATAATGAAAATATCTGAAGTATTCTCTACTTGCCTTGCAGATGAACTAATAGTTCACAGTGCTGATTCACCTGAGACTGTTGTCTCACGTGTAAAACTTAACTAGCAATGGAAAACTTTCCATAGCTGTGATGAAGATGTGTCATGCTCTTGGTAGGACTTCAAGCTCTGGAGACAGATTATTCAGATCCCTTCCATTTCTCCAGTAGCTATTAAAAACCCTGCAGGGGAGTTAGCTGTTAATAGCTTCAGTATTCTCATCTGTAAGTTAGAGATAATGACATCTATCCTATGCTATAGTGTAGAGATGAAATAATAGAAGTAAGTAAACTAGTACTAACTGAACACTGGTTCATCTTAGTTATTGCTAGAAGAGGCCACAGAAAAAAGAATTCTTTATGATTTCTTGAGATAGTTATTCGTGTACCTTGGGAAAATGTTCTAACTGTAACTAGCAGTATCCATTTAACTTTACATATTTGGTACTTAAAATGCCCATCAAATGCTTCTGTGTAGAAGACACAATAGGAACTGTTTAGGATGTTACTTAGGTCTTTATCATATGTTCCTTAAGTCTTTCACTTCATCTCTATTGTCTCTCAGTATCTTTTCTCCGGTCCATTCTTTGGAGTTCTGTCATACTCCACACAAAGGTGAGTGCTATTTGTCATGCACTGACTGTTAACTCTGAAAATCCTATATGCTGGAAATGCACTGTGTCCCTCCCTCATTATGGTTTTAATGTGCTTACCTATTCTCTTTGTCCATGGAGCTAAAAAATGAAGAGATATAGGTACAGGCTTACATTTCAAAGTTCCTCTGAGCACTCCAAGCTTACCATGTTACAAGACATAAACATTCCCTCTCTCATACGCTTTCTGAATTTCCACTTTAAGAAAAAAGTCAAAACGCCCTCACCAAATCACTCATATTGAAAAAAAAACTAGCATTTTTCATGCCCTGGCACTCAATCCCTGTACATTTTTAGTCACAACCTTGGTGCCACCTTTAGACCTCTCTGATCAGCATACAGCATGGTTATGGACAGCTAGTTAACAACTGAAGAATTCATTCTTTCTTTATAGAAATGCATAGCCCTACCTATATGCTCAGTGTAGCAGTGTGTAATCATTTCAGTCCCACTGGGGGTAGTCAGCAACATTTTAATCATCACCCAGATGTAAGCATAAGGATTTTAGCCAGGAACCTAAAGGATGACAGATAGGGAAATGTGCCAAATGTTGAAGGTGGTGATGGTGGAGTCACTATTATAGCCTCCTGTCTGCCAATATTGGCACATGTGCTGCTGTTTTATGGTTTCTGTAAAGTACAGTCAGGCATAATTTAGCTGATACAATGCACTTAGCATCCAACTTTATTCTTAGAGAACTTCCTAATGTGCATCTAACTTTTCCCACCTAGGGACCGAAAGGCCACATGGAATCTCTGTTGTTCAGAGGGCAAATAGAACGTGTTTCTGTTTGCACCTTGCTGATCTTATACATTCCCTAGTCTTTGGTTTATACGTTCTCTATTTTCTCCTCAGCATCATTCCCAGATAAAGCAATCAACACTGAAGTGTCTGAAAAGTCTCACATAGTCTTCTAAACCACATTTCGATGCCCCTTCTTGAGTGTTGTAAGCACTTATTCCTTCTTACACTGGTCACTTCATTAATGTATTTGGACATATCAGTTTATTATTTACCTGCATTCCAACTAAGCAAATGAGAGGCTGGTTTTTTTTTTTTTGATAGAAGATGAAATGAAATACTTTCCATTTAAAATGATTTATTTATTTTTCTATCTAAAGATGTTATGTCTGAATGTATGTCTTTGTACCACACGTATACCTGGTGGTCACAGAAACCAGAAGAGAGTGCTGGATCTCCTGGAACTGGAGTTACAGACAGTTGCAAGCCACCATGCTGGTGCTGGGAGTTGAACCCATGTCCTCTCGCAGTTCAGCCAGTGTTCTTAACTACTGAGTCAACTCTCCAGACCCTGCCTTGCATTTTTATAACCTTAAATCATTGCAAATTAATTGGGAAACTTCAAACCTTTCATTAATTGTGATACATTGTTTATAACATTTTGTGATGAATAGATTCTCAAAAAAAGCTTCTTCAGGTATATATTCCTTTATTCTTCTTCTCAATATATCCTCAGATGGACTAGGAAGTCCTTCTCTCTGTGATAGTACCTAACGTGGCTAATATTTAGCCCAGTGAGTAGAAAATTGAGTGATCTGTTTGTGTCAGGGATGATGCTGTGTAATTCACATTTGTGGTTTTTTTGCATAACTTATAACAAAGCAATGAGATAATTAATATCAACCCCCATACACACACATCCTGGTTTCTCAGTGAGATATGTCTAGAGTTAGATAGACAAATGAATTGTCAAAAAATAATTACACATGCAACAAGTTGTGAAACTATGGTCTGATTCCAGGCAGTGGGACTGTAGAAACCCACATGTTGCCTTGCCTCCTTTGCAGAATTGCTGATATTGGGCACTGGAACCCCACCAATCCTTGCTTTGAATTGTTCCTCTACCATTTATTAACTATGTGACCTCAGGAAGGCACTGACTCTTTTCTGTGTAAAATCGAAATATGCACAGATTGTCCAGATCATTACTCTTAACTTATTCCTACAAGAGGAGGACTCTTTTCTTATACAGATTGAAGGTATTCATTTAGAGAGAGTAGATTTAACAGTTAGTGTGCTTTTTCAGTGGAAAAAAAAGTTCATTTTATTCATTTTTCAATCTTAGGTGATGTAAAAATGCCAGGCAATCTAGTGACAGCATCAACATTTACCTGTGTTTATACTGAAGGGGCATAGAATTAATGATGATGAAACTTCATCATCCAAGGCAGCCCCTATGGAGGATTAACCAAATCCTTTCACAATCCAACAGATCAGTTAATTACGGAAGTTCAGTGAAGTGCAACACACACTGGAGACTCAAAAGGATGGATTTCAATTGATTCTGACTTTTTGGACATACATTTCATATTTTGTTCATTAAAAATGATTAATAAATACAGATTTATCACTACATCTAAATATTTTAATTTTATGCAAGCCCCTAGGAAAAAAATTGCAATGTTTTTGAGCAAAGTATGTAGAATAAACCCTTCCCATGAGTCAACAGGACCCTCAGAAGGAAAATTTGACACATAAAATAGACTAGAAAAATCATTTCCAGTGATAACATATGTTTGAGGATAGAATTATCATACTACATGAAATGAATGGGGTGGAACAAAACAAGAACTGAGCATAGATTTTAAATGAATAACCCAACACTATTCTTACTTCAAGGAACTAGGAAGGAACAAACAACTCAAAAGCTAGAAGGAGAAAACAAAGTCCAGAGCAAAATGAAATGAATTAAAGACTTGAAAAACAATAAATGTCTTAGTTAAACTAAGAATTAATGCATGTGCATACATATTTCAAAATACCTGTTGTGCATCATGAATATGTAGAATTTTATTAATTTATGAAATAAAATACAAAGAGAATTGAGCTACATGCAAATGAGACTTGACATCACACAAAGCCATTTGGGAAAATGATGAGACACTTGTGTTAGGTTTTGTCTGTAAGATGATGGGATGGCACAAGCTTGTCATAGAACAGCTTCAAGGTGACATTACAAAGTAACCTATAAGTTTTCTGAATTTGGGTTTAAACTCTTAAAAATATAGGGTCTTGTTTAGGGATATGACTGCCAGTTGCCTGCAGTAATTTGTAACAGTTACCACTGATGCCCAACTCCAAGATTTCTCGGTTCTGACCTTTAGCTTTTCTGCTAGAAACTGGACCTCGCAACCCAGAAATACAGATGTTTCCTCAGTGCATCTACTTGTAATTGTGGCAGTACTCCTTTATGGAGGAATGGAGAGGCTGACAGTGATCAGTCTCCAGCGGAAGGTAAATTGTTCAGATGCTGAAACATGTATTCATACTCTTCCCCCTCAGAACCCAAGGCATGAAAAAGCTTTAGAAAATAATGTGATCTCTTGTGGTTTCAGACAAGTGCTCAGACATCAGCACCTTAATAACTGTGTTCTGATTCACATTTGATTAAGTCCTACATACCATGTCTGGCATTCTTATTCTGATGGCATATTTCATCCCCATATCATTTCCAATTACTACCCTACCTATGCATGTAGCATGCTTTTTTTTGTGAGGGGGAACTTCCTTTTTTATACTCTGAGGATAACTGGACAACAGCTCTTTGAATATTATATATTTCCTGAGCATGACTTAAAAGCATGTAAGTTGAAGACTGTCCTCATGGATGGAATTTTAGACCTGAACCTAATGACTTGGCAAGATAATTTGTTGAGACTGTAGCTAAGTCTTAGCACAGATGGAAAATCAGTACTTGAACATCTAAGGACGTAAGCCAAAACGGACTGTTCCTTTGCAGTTTCTGCTTTAAGTTCCTACTTGACTTCCTGCTTTGATGTCCATCAATAATGAATCTGTAAAAATAAACACTCTCTTCCCCCAAGGTGCATTTTGTCAGTGTTTTATCATGGCAACAGAGAAGCACAGTAGGACAACATATGTTTTAAAACTCTACTTACTCATATGTCTTTGTTATAAGTCGACATACCCCAAAAGAATGTAACTTCTGTGAGAACAGGGAATATTTTGTTCTTACAACCACATTTACTACTCCAAACAATCTTTCACATAAATTAGGTCATCAGCAAATTTGTTAAGAATGGAGGCTTGCTCTAGCACTGTTTTTCATATGAACAACTCCATTAGGAAAAAGTAGCAGCAGCTGTCTTTGTAGAAATGAGGTCTACTAGCATCTCTTTCATCAAAATTAACTTCTATAACCATTTATTGAGTATTCGTCTGAAGTGTGATAAATACGGCCCCAATCTTACCAGGCTATGGGAAGAAAACAGGGAAAAATTTAAAAGCAAATAAGATAATAATCACCCCCAAATTCATTGAACAGAATTAACTCTCTAAAGTTGTCCAGTTATAACTTGATGCTGTAAACTCAGCATATTGCTGCCTGGTGGACCAGCCCCCAGTGTCACAGGCCTCAAAGGGAATCCATGGAGTCAGCATATACTAAGACTTTTTCTGTCTGAAGGGGTAAAGGGAAAAGATACTCACACACTCTCTTGATGGTTTTCTTCAGACATTTTCTTTATTCTTCTTCGATACTCTCTATTCTTTATTTTTTCTCATGATTTCCTTCCCTCATTCTTAATGTTTTCCTTCTAACTATCTATATTCTTGATGTTTTCCTTCTAACTCATTTTAACTCCATCTTTATTCTTTTTCTTACAGCTTATATACCCAGCAATATAAATATTACAATGTGGTTACATTCTATTTTTCAAGTGAACGATTACAATAAATACAAGTAAAAAAAAAAACAGCATGTTTCCATATCCCTTACATGATTAAACATTTTATGTTTTACAGGTGAAAAATTATCACAAGAACCCATGTACATTCATACCTAAGCAACTTGTTATAGATTAACTGTGTAGGAAAGCAAGACATTCTTCTTAGTCAGGTCTTTTACTGGCAGGCTGCGTTTTACATTTACAAAGAGAGGGCCAGTTACTTTATCTTTTTATTTTTTTATTTTTTGGTTTTTCGAGACAGGGTTTCTCTATGTAGCTTTGCGCCTTTCCTGGAACTCACTTGGTAGCCCAGGCTGGCCTCAAACTCACAGAGATTCACCTGGCTCTGCCTCCCAAGTGCTGGGATTAAAGGCGTGAGCCACCACCACCCGGCAAAGGGCCAGTTACTTTATAACTTATCTTGAAAGGTAATATTATAAGGAATCTTAAAGGAATCACAAACCTAAACTTAAATACATGGAAAAGAATCAGTTAGCTCTACTTTAAATCTTTAAGGTACATATTCACCCATCGATAGTTTTTTTATGCAGGATAGTGAGGGTAAAAATGGGTACAAGGAATTAATCATCACCTTTGGTCATCAACCAATCCTAGCAAGAAAGGCATGTCAGCCAATGATAATTAGGCTGCTTTGTTCTTGTTCCCTGACTATAATGAGTTCCTTATTCAACCATGTGCCTTTACAAAACTTTAAATTGTCTTCTTGGGTACTTTGCCTATTTGATGAAAACATCTTAGTCTAACTTTAAGTTACTTTCAAAGCTTTGTTTCAGTTATTATGCACTCCAAAACCTGTGAACACATCTCCCAATATTAAAGTTAAAAGAGTTTAAGCTAGCTGGGCTACAGGGACTCAATTGTTTTTCTTAATCATTAACCTAAGCCATAAGTCTATATGGCTTCTCAATAGCAACTTATGTGTTCTAGCTGTGAGACAATTCCTTGTTTATAGTTTTAACCATCAAAACTCTATTTAAACTAACATTATTTATTATCAATTAGTACAGCTTAGGAATAAATCATCTTCATAATAATCCACAGTTAAAAATGCACAGTAGGGCAGGATATTTCCATGAGATAAACACACTAGATAAACAAGCAGTGGGGATCTCCCCACACCCATTCACACCATGCCAGATACAGAGAAAGATCGCAGCTGCAAACATAAAGGCACAGCAGAAGCAAAAAGACATTCTGGGATCTGTGGTCTCAGGGCCTTGCCTATCCAAGATTCATCCATCAGGGAGTTTCCTCCTGGTGGGCTGATATCTTGAACTTCAATTGCCACCTGCTGCTCCTCTGACATGGCCACTGGTATCCGTAGATGTATTAAATTTCACCATCATATACAATTTCATTTAACTGTAAAAGGGAACCATTACAGAAAACAATTAAGTGATTTATTCTGAGAATTGATACAGAGTAAATATGTTACTATTAATAACACAATACTGAGTTTATTCCATTTACCTGGAGGTCATGACATCTGTAAATGAGCAGCGTGATTAGGAATTTTGTCCCAAGCACTGCAAGTCCCTGAGAATTAGAATTTAGCACTGTTTATAAGTTTGATGACTAGAAGTCTGTGACTATGACAAAGTGTGTCTTTACTGAGTGGGCTTCTTCTTGAATCTATTTTATTATGAACATGCATCTCATGGCCAAATTCTAGCACAAGAGCTAGGATTCTTACGAGGGTGGACACAAACTACATCATCTTTGTTTTTCAACACTAACAATAACAAATCCTCAAGAACCCATATACAGGGCAAAGAACAGCACTGGGCTTCTGTTGTGAAGTTTCTGGTGGTTTTTTTTTTTTTTTTTCATCCATTACTGCTGAACATGGTCAATCAGTTCAAATCCTCAGATCTCCACTCTGTGGTATGTTCTCACTTTAGTTTTCAATTCTCAACTCAGTGTAAAGGGGAAAACTAAAGAGTAGGGGAATACCCCTGATGCTCGTGTCTTCATAAATAACTTCCTAATGTAGATTCTGTAACTGTTCTACTGTAAATTTTGAACTTCAAAACTTTAATATTAAACAGTAATTCTCAATTTTATATTCTTTGTTAATCAGGTCAGAGTAAATCTTTAAAATCTATACTGGAGTTCATACGGGTTCTCTGAGGACTGTTTCAAAGCCAGTATAAAGGGAGATTGATAGACTCTCTTGTACAACATCCAAAAGTGACTCAGAGCCAGCACTTAACAGTTTTATAAGCAGTCAAGATGAGTGATGTTGTTCATGGAGAAATTTTACTGAAATAATTAATTGGGTACAGGGAGCTATACCTCTTCAATACAGCATCACTCTATCATCCCTGAAGGAAAAATAGTGAGCCACACGTGTACAGAATTTGCTAAAACAAAATAAACAGACACAAATTCTTTCCAGAAAAATAATGTAGCTATTTTAGGAAGTAAAATAGGTAAATATCAAATGGCATAATAAATTGGCCTCTTCATATTTTTTCCATTTCTGCTGTCAATGTTGTGGTATTATATTTAGTTCCTACAATAACCTTCACGGCTGCAGTTGAATCAAAGATGTAAAGTAAAACTAAACTGAAATAATAAATCAAGGGTCCTTTTGACTCCAGAATTGTTTTTTTTTTAAAGTTTTGTAAATGGTTCCCCTTTTCTTGTTGTTATTGTCACCACTGTCAAAACAGAAATAACAAATGAGAATGCATGAGTAATTTGACTTGTAATCAATCTCTACTATAATAACTTATCAGAAATATTAATATGTGAATTTCAACAGCAATTGGGCTAAACTAATGCATATCTTGTGTGTCTGGTGCACATGCATTGTACAGTCTTTCAGCCCAAGACCTCTAGCTCTGGGAATTTCTAGGTTAAATCATGACTCTGGAAAGAGAAGTGTAGTGGATTCTTGACCAGCAGGGAAGACACAACACCAAGCTCTTCTTCTTGCAGTTTATTCAGGCCTTTGAACAATCTTCTGACTTCTGAAGGATCCCCCGGGGAAAGCCTCTCCCAGCCTTAAATAGGCTCTGGGCAGCCAACCCCAGGCTCAAGCATGTGTAAGCAAGCCACAAAATCCGTTATAGCCTTATGGCGGAAGGCGGTAACCAGTGCCACCTTTAAGGCGTGGCTGCACGCAGCTCCCTACAGATTCTAATTGTAAACCCTTTCAAAATGTAAGTTAAGATGATCTGGGCCATGGTAATGTACCCCATGAAACATTTGATACTATGGCACATGTAAAGGAATATATACATTTCCATGTGAGGGATGTAGTGATTTGCTCATGACTTACTTCAGTGACCATTATTCTGCCCACTTCTACCCCCACAATTCTTGAAAAACATCCTCTCAGGTTATGTACCATCATATCTTATCTAAAGTCTATATTAATTTTTCTTTCATGTTTATTAGACACAATAATATTGCTTTTCTATGATGATTAAAGTTGTATGAAGTACTTCTTCATCCATTACCTCTTGATACTCTTATAAAATTGTATATTGCACATAACTAAGAGCTCAAAACAAATAATAGGAACAATAATATATGCATTATTGTCCTTGTTGATGGTGTTATATTCTGTATTATGGACCAGAATGTGTAGACATGACAAGGAGCAACTTGCACCTAGGAGATTAAGACTGACTCTCATAAGCCTGAGAGAGCTGTAGGTAAAAGATGCTCTGTGAGAAAAAGTTTCCAGGCAAAATGATAAAAGAGGCTAAGATTATTTCCTGAAGTAAGCTCTCCTTTATCTTTGATATCAGCTTTGAGATCTCCATCCATCCTCTTTATCAACATTTCTCTATAATTTCTAATTAACATTTTGGAAGGTACCTCAAAGGTGTCTAAAACCGCATCCCATGAGCCTATGAGAATATGTTAGATGATGTGACAGGGCGAGCTAGAGATAGGATTCAGGTGGCTTGAAGTAACAGTCCAGTCTCACATATGTTTACTAGATGTGAGCCATTACAGCTGTCACCAGAAAAACATGTGGAAGGAGAAGGATCAAGGGTATTAGATATTGCTACTTTGAAAGATGGAGAACGGAGTTGAGAGGCCAGGAATGCATGTGGTCTGCAAAATCCTACAAAAGAAAGACAACATTTCTCCCCAAAACCTCCAGAGAAGACTTCCATTCTGCCTTGTTCCAAAGAGATCCATGTTAGGGTTTTGGTCCACAAAACTTTATGGTGGTTAAAGTATGTTCAAACCACTAAATATGTGATAATTTGATATGATATCAAAAGAATACCTGTATAAACACTTAAGAGCATTTTGAAATTAACAAATTAGATATAATTGTTAATATCTAAATTGACTCTTTCTTATAGCATTGTTTAAACCTGTTTTGCTGTTTATAATTTGTACTTTACACTGTCCAGGGAAACTGATGGGCTAGACAGAGAAGCCAACTTGTTTCATTGTCAGTTATCAACGTTTCAGAGTTTAGGCCTGTTATTTGTTTTCTCCATCTGTCTAATCATTATAAACCCACTGCCCCCACCCTTTTTAACCAAGCATTGTATAAAAAGTGAGGCATGAATGAAATGATTTATGATACCTTTTATTAAGTTCCTAAATGTATCAAGTGATTCCCGGAGATGAGGAATACCAGGCTAAGACATCTACTTAAGATCCTTGTGAATTTGAGGCAGAGCAGCAGGCTGAAAAATGGAAATTTTTTTTTTTTCTGAAGGATTATACAAGATTATCACATCAAATTTAGGGAAAATATCTTGGACATTCATTTCTGGGTGAGAAACATCAACTTTTGGACAGAAATTAAGAAGAAACTTTAAGATCACTTTAATTAGCAATTTAATTTGAGGAGAAAGATTACTTAGATGTCTGGTGATCATTATGGAGGGAAAGATGAAGGGAAAGATAGAGGGGAAATTTTTTCAAAATTACTTGGCTTTTCAGAATGCTTCAGGAGGAGGGGCTTAATTTTCATGCCAACATTTTTGTTTCATTTTAGAATGAACTAAACACAATTACTGAACTCTAAGCCTTTCCATTTGGTTTTAGTTTTTTGTTTCTTCTTTTTACTCCTTGCTGTTACCAATAAGAGGATTGAACAAATGATGTTTGTTTTCCTGACTTAGACATTCAAAACAAAACAATATTTTTCCATTATAAAATGACATCTAACTATGTGTATGAATATGAGTCACTTCAAGATGTCAAATGTGTTCCTTTCTCCAGCGCATCTGTCTCATTCCCTTATACCAAAGAAGTTTTTATTTTCTATTTCCTCATTCATATCCAAATCCTGTGCTAAGATTTAAGGACATTATGGTTTGTAGTATTATGTTGTTCCTTTTATCTATTTCCAGATTCACAAATACTTTATATAATCCCATTAACTTTATAATCCATTTATAATTTAACTGTGAAAAAACCCACTCACATCATCTCATGTATTCTCTCCTCATATTCTAGCTGCAATATCTGCCTGAATTCCTAATGGTTAGCATGTTTTCTTTCTTGAACATTTTTATCAGACAAATAATTTGGCTAATAGAACTGCTAAATCCTTTCAGGCCCCAGATGTTTCTCTCTTACTTGACAGATAAATTATATCTTAGTTCTATAGAGTATTATTAAAATGCAATTCTTCACTCTCAAGATGTAGATAATTATCCAGTCTTGTTACTTCCATCACAGCAAATGTAAATTCTATAGTTTAAGTAGATTCCTAAAAGTGCCACTGCCTGGATGCCTGCGAAAGTTCCTTCTTATTCTTATAATTCGGAATTAGCCACATTGTCTTCCCAATGTACTCCCCACCATGACCCCACTGTTTCCCTCTCCTCTACTGGAACATTTGGCAAGCAACTGACTGTACTATTTTTATTTTTTTCATGTAATATATTTTGCTCATAGTCTTTCCTCTCTCCCAACTCTTCCCAGATACTATCTCTTCCTACCCAACCAATTCCATGTTCTTTCTTTCTCAAAAAAATAAAGAGAAAAAAAGAAAAGAAAAGCCATCAAATCAAATCAAACACAAAGCAAGAGCACACATGAGTTTTCCAGATGCATCAAGGCAGATGGGCATATGAACTCAAAGAGAGAAACTGTGGCAGCGTGCACAAGACCTGCACAGGTCAAGTTAGACAACATCCAAGCACAGAGATGGGGAAGTGGGCACTGAGTTACACTGCTAACCAAGACACTGTTTGCAACTGATACCCACTAGTAAAGGGAAAATCAGTTTTCTCCAATGG
This sequence comes from Peromyscus attwateri, assembly GCA_902168425.1. Lineage (NCBI taxonomy): Eukaryota > Metazoa > Chordata > Mammalia > Rodentia > Cricetidae > Peromyscus > Peromyscus attwateri. The sequence continues at coordinate 25,168 of CABHPP010143135.1, forward strand.
AGTGACATTGGGGGTATAAATAAACCACACTCCAGGTTAAATTTGTGCTCAGGAGTAGTTGGATAACAACAGCAACAACAACAAGAAAATGACTTTAAAAAGCTCTGTACTCTCTGGTGCCACCTCTTTGGGCTTGCTAAATATTTTTCTTTCTGATACTCTTCAGCTTGTTTCCTGTGGGATTCCTCCCACGTTTCATGCTTCTCCCGGAATATCTTCTGTTTGGTTTTGTCTTGACATTTGGTTTCCAGTGTCCCCTTAGCATCAAGGACCTTTAAAGAGGCATTTCCAGTCCTGGCATCTTACATGAATCTGTCTCCTAATTTTTATGTTCCAGTCACCCATTGTCCAGATCCTACCATGCCCTCAAATAACTGCTATTTACTCTTAAAATCTCAGTTCCATCCTTGTCTGGTTTCCTTGCATAATCTTTCTCTATTTACATTTTAAAATGGCTTCAGATTTATAAGAATACTAAAAACAAATCTTCTTGCAAATTTATCAGTTTTAGCATTTTGCTTAACTTTATGTAGCTTAACAACACTACATTGATATGTTTGTCCTATTAGAATTTTTTTTCTATCTTTATTTCTATATTTTTTGAATTACACTATGAAGAAGATTTTTATTCTGCACTTGTTTATATATTACATGGTTTATTTCTGTAAAACAGAACCGTGGTTATCTATTTCCTTTGATGAAACACGATTTGTCACTATTATTTATTTTGTATTATTTTGTCAAGGGCAAACATTCAGATTTTTCTGTATCCCTATAACATATTCCTGTCATGTTTTGAATGTTTTTTTTTTTTTTTACTTCCTGGTCCTATAGAGTATTAGTATACAAGTACCAGCTCCATCATGTATTCTATTATCAACATGGATTTACTTATTACTCTAAGGGACCGAATTTGTTTTCTTGGATGATGATTATTTTTCTAAGTCTATTTTGCCTTTTATAACAAAACAACGTGGGATATATGTAGAAGAAAGAAATGTACAACTCAGTTTGAGGAGAATTAAAAGCACAAGGTTTAAAATAAAATAAAACAAACAAAAAAATAAGAGGAAAACCACTTTTGCAGCTGAGGCAATGTCTCAGTAGTTAAGAGCACCTGTTATACTTGCAAAGGACCCAGGTTCAAGTTCCAGCACCCACATTAGGCATCTCTTAACTGCTTGTAACTCTAGTTCAAGGCAATCTGATGAACATTGAAAGCATGTGATACACATATAGACAGACAGACATACACCATGCTATGTACCCCTCACAAAACTACAAGTTAAACAAATATTTTTATTTTTTATTTATAACCAGAAATATATAAAAGTCATAATTTTAGAAATAATTAGATGAGCATGGTATTATCTGCCTGCAGCCCCAGAATTTGAAAGACTAAAATAGAAAAATTGCTGTCAGCTCGGGGTTTGCCTGATCTGCATAGTGAGTTATGGACGTCTAGGCTAGCCAATGCCACATAGTAAGACTCTGTTAGAAGACCAGGGAAGAGCGAAGATAAAGTGACTCCCAAAGGACCCCACATTCTTTCCTTAGATGTGTCTTACTTTCTTCCCAAGTGACTCCCTCAGTCCCCTAATCCCTGTCTTTCAAACCTCTATTAAGAATGTCTTTTAAAGCAAAGGACACTGTCATTTGGACAAAGTGGAAGCCTACAGAACAAGAAAAGATATTAGCAACTCCACATCTGATAGAGGACTAATATGCAAAATATATAAAGAACTCAATAAACCAGATATCAAAAAAATCCAAACAAAATATGAGGTATAGATCTAAACAGGGAATGCTCAATAGGGGAAACTGAAATAGCCGAGAATCACTTACAGAGATGTTCAATATCTGTAACCACCAGGGAAGTCCAAATCAAAGCTACTTTGAGATTTCGTCTTACACCTGTCATAATGGCTAAGACCAATAACACAGTGACAGCTCCTACTGATGCGGATGTGGAATCAGACTTGCCAACAGGCCAAGCTGATGGAGGTGATACTTCAGTTGACATTCCCTCTTCTTAGATTACTCCAGTTTGGGTCAAGATGACAAATAGCTAGCTAGACAGCACAAGCACTTGTTCAGGATTTATCTGAAGCATCACTGGTGAATTTTTCTTGGTTTGTATTTACCTTCTTATTCGTTCTTCCTGACTTATCCTTTTATTTTATCTACTCATTTGTTTCTATAGCCATAGACACACATAAGGTTTAATGAGTGTCACAGACATTGATGATAGGAATCCCTTAGAGTCATTCATATGCTGTTCCTGGGTTAGTTGGAATAGTACATGGCTTTCACAGGAATTAGTTAGAATAGTACATGATTCCAGGCAACAGCTGAGGGAGCTACTCTCTAAAGCAACACATTCAGGATCCAAACACAGTAGAAAGGACTGCTTCTGGACTCTCATTTGGACCTAAAATCTTAAGGTCACTTGCTGTTGCTACTCTTACTTTACCTATTTTCAATTAAGGGAAATACTCCTGAGTTTCTTCTCCATTGTATATTAACAGTTTTCTTTTCTCCTCAGCTTTCTCTCTGTGAGACTATTTATTCCCATTTTTAGTTCTGGATTCTTATTAGACAATTTTTTAACAAGAAATTTCTAAAATTCTCAACACTCAAGTAAATGAATTTTTACATGTGTTTGCACTTCATGAGATGTTGCAATCCAGTTGCTCTGTGCATCTTATAGTCACTAAACTTTGCACTCAGGGCTAGAATAGGGTTATTGTGATTTTTGATCTTAGAAGTATCCTGGGTTTACATGGAATGGACTTCTGGTGTCTGATCCAGGCTGGGAAGGTCTCTCAGAATGCCTGAGAAAGAAGCTAGTCACCAGAGCTTTGGGGATGTTCAAATGCTACGTCAATGGCTACATTGGTTAGGTCAATGATGTCTAGTCCCAGTAGGGAATTAAAATAGGTATCTCATACCATTTTCTTCTTTATTTCATTCATTTTTTTTAGATTTTAGATTAACAAGCAAGTACAAAATATAGTTTAGACTCACTACAAATTAGAGAGGAATAAACCTTAGCCTGAAATACACATTGAGAAAGAAATGCTGGTGTCTTAAGGCATCTCTCCTTCTGCTGTTTTGTACTTAAAATGAAAAAAAAAAAAAACAATCACCCTTGTCTACTTGAGCTTTGAGCTTTATCAGAGATCAGATTAGGTCTAGATTTTTAAGGAGTTTTCTATCTTGTTTCTAAGAAAGTCAAAATAACAAGATCAAAATCTAACAATCATTGTAAGTGAAAACTACAAAAAAATTTTGTTTCTTTACGTATTGGTGGAATTTATTCCTTGTAGGAATACATATATACATACATACATATGTGTGTGTATGTTTATATAATATATTGCATTCTGTTTTCATAGGACTCTGTTTATAGATTTATTGTCAATGTGTGCTTATATTTTTATATTTTCTGTGTGATACTAACTTGGCATTTAAAATAATTGAAGCCTATTCCCAGCTTTGTAGCAAGACTGTCTGCTGTATCTTCATTTACTCCTGCCCCTTTACCCAGCAGATCATGCAGATCATCTCCTACAGCCTTCCTCCACCACACCATCTCTTTGTTCCATCACCCAAACTTTCAGGCATTCCCTGGGACCCTGTTGGCTAGTTAGCAATCTTCACTCTCCCTCCTCTCCTCCAATTCCAATCACTCTGTCTTATCTCCAGCTTTATAGCAGACTGTCAACTGTGGCCTCTCCTTCCTCTCTGCTCCTATTCCCAGGGAACTGTGCAGATCCTAGTGGCACACCCAGATATCACCCTTCTGTGAGTCCTCCTAGGCCTTTCTTCTTCTAGCCTATCTCCGTTCCTTAGTGTTGGCTACTAATACCTAGAAAAACATTCTACTTGGGATCTCTCAGTGACCATACCTGGCAGGATCTCAGAAGCATTCCCTACCCAGCAACCCACAACCACTGTAGTCTCCTAAGAACAAGAGGGAAACATAAACCAAGGAACAGAACAACCACTCAATAAACACAAGAGCAGATATCAGCACCTAGAGTTACAACTATCCTAAATCTAGATGCCAGCATAAAACCACAATAACAGCCAAGAGGAATATGTCTCCACTAGATCCCCAAACCCTACTACAGTAGGCCCTGAGAAATGAATAAAGCTGAAACACAAGTCAAAGACCTTAAAATAGCCTTTATGACTATCACAGAGGTCCTCAAAAAGGAAATGAATAAATTCCTTAAAGAAACTATGAAAACACAAACAAACAGTGGAATGGAATGAAGAGAACTATTCAACATGAAAGTGGAAATGGAATCAATAAAGAAAGCCCAAACTGAGAGAATTCTGGAAATGAAAAATTTATGAATTCAAATAGAAACCTGAGAGGGAAGTTTTACTAACAGTACGCAAGAGATGGAAGAGAATCTCAGCAGTGAAGACACAATAGAAAAATAAATACTTCAGTCAAAGAAAATAAATCTAAACAATCCAGGCACAAAACATCCAGGAAATCTGGGACACCTTGAAAAGACTTACTCTATGAAAAGTAGGAATAGAACAAGGAAAAAAACCTAGGTAAATGTATAGAAAATATTTTCTACAAAATCATAGAAGGAAATTTCCCCAACCTAAAGAAGGGTGTGCCTATCAAGGTACAGCAATCACACAGAACACCAAAATGACTGGCAAGAAAGGAAATACCCCATAATACATAATAACCAAAACAATAAACATTCAGAAAGAATAAAGAATATTAAAAGATACAAGGGAAAAAGACCAAATGACATATAAAGTAAGACCTACTAAAATAAATCTTGATTTTTCAATGGAGACAGAAAGGCCTAGATAGAAGTTCTACAAACACTAAGAGACCACTGATGCCAACCCAGAATACTATACACAGCAAAACTTTGAATCACATAGATGGAAAAGAAAGATATTCCATGATAAGATAAATTTAATCATTATCAATCTACAAATCCAGCTATACAGAAGGTTCTAGAATGAAAACCTAAATATGAAGAAATTAACCACATCCAAGAGAACACATGAAATATGTCAAAGTAGCAAATCAAAAGGGGGGGTGGGCAGTGGTGGCACATGCCTTTAATCCCAGCACTTGGGAGGCAGAGCCAGGCAGATCTTTGTGAGTTCGAGGCCAACCTGGTCTACAGAGCGAGATCTAGGAAAGGCGCAAAGCTACACAGAGACACCCTGTCTCAAAAAACCAAACCAAACCAAACCAAACCAAAACAAAACAAAAAAGGGGGGTGGGAACCCACACTACCATAAAAAATTAAGAGCAATCAACAAACACTACTCATTAATAACTCTCAGCATCAATGGTCTCAACTCCCCCATAAAAAGGACAAAGATTAACAGAATGGATATTAGAACAGGATCTATTTTTCTGCTGCATCCAGGAAACACACTTTAACATCAAGGATTGGGATCATCTCAGGGTAAATGGGTGGAACAAGATATTCCAAGAGAATAGGACCAAGAAGGAAAGCAGTATAGCTGTTTTAATATCCAACCAGATAGATTTCAAACCAAAACTAAGAATGCAAATAGATCCATATTTATCACCCTGAACAAAACTTGATTCCAAATGGATCAATGATCTCAACATAAGACCAGACATTCTGAATATGGAAGAGAAAGTGGGGAATGGCCTGCACTCATTGGCACAGGGGAAAACTTTCTGAACAGAACACCAACAGCACAGGTGCTAAGATCAACAATTAACAAATTGAACCTCATGAAATTGAAAAGCTTCTGCAAAGTAAAGGACACCATCAATTTAACAAAGTGGCAGCCTACAGATTGGGAAAGATTTTTACCAACTACATAAAGAACTGAAACAAACAAAAAACTGGACATTAAGAAAACAAAAAACCCAATTACAAAAATAGGATGCAGATCTAAACAGAGAATTCTCAGTGGAGGAAACTCCAATGTCTGAGAATAATGGAAAGAGGTATCCACCATCCTTAGTCAGCAGGGAAATGCAAATCAAAGCTATTTTGAGACATAATCTTATACCAATCAGAATGGCCACGATCAATAAAACCAATGACAGCTCATATACTGGTGAGGATGTGAAGTAAGGGAAATGCTCATTCATTGCTTGAATTCAAACTTGTACAACCACTATGGAAATCAGTGTGACTGTTCCTCAGGAATTTGAGAACAGATCTACCCCCAAGATTCTGCTATACCACTCTTGGGCATATACCTTAAGGATGCTTCATCCTTCTGCAGAGACACTTGCTCAATCAAACATGTTCATTGCTTCTGCTTTATTAATAACATCCAGAGGTTGGAAACAGTCAAGATGACCATCAACATATGAATGGATAAAGAAAATGTGATACATTTACACAATGGAATATTACTTAACTGTTAAAATAAATGAAATAATGAACTATGTGGTAAATGCATGGATCTAGAAAAAACCATCTCAAGTAAGATAACCCAGACCCAGAAAGACAAATACGGTATGTGTTGGCTTTTATGTGAATGTTATGTGTTAAGTCTTTGATGAACAAACTATAATCCATAAAACCACAGAGGTTATATATAGAATAAGGGAATGGAGGAGGGGTAGATCTTCCTAGAAAGGGGAAATAGAATAGATAGTTATAGATGGCTGGGGGAGCAGGAACAGGAGGATTAAGTGTGTAGAGGGAAGGAATATGGGAGGACAACAAAACTAAAGGACATTGGAAGGGTAAAATGGAAACTTAATACAGTGGAATCTTCCTAAAATGTAAACATATATGAAGTAGATCTTAATAAAAAAATGTCAAGTAACGGCTGAGAAGGAGCACCATCTGGATATATCTTGTCATCAAATGAAGTTTTTAGTGGCAGGAATGACTTACATCTAATCAAGTTATTAGCCAAGAGGGGCACATGAGAATCCCCAAACAACCCAGGTTATTGCCAAGACTATTGGTTGTTCTCCACAAACTGATGTTAAGGATCTATTACTGACAACACCCACACAATTCATCGAGTATGTAAAAATCTAGATGATACCTTCCTAGAGCCTTCACCTCTATGAATTAGTGTTCATGGTTCTGGAAGCTACTCCAAGTGATACCAAAGGAGAAAGGTAAATACCAACCTAGCTACAAAGCTTTTGTTCTACAATGATAACTTGCCTGCAAGATATGTAATAGTGGACAGAGATGTGGGAGTAACCAACAAATATCTGATTGGATTTAAAGTCATGAGATGGAGCCTATACTTCACACTGTTTGGGTAGCTAAGAATCGTAGTCCAACAGGTCAGGGACTTAAGGGAAAACCAAATACTACTGTTCTGCTAAAGGAACGTTGCCATATAATGATTCCTAAGGACATTCTGTTATAGATCAGTGCCTTGCTCAGGCATCATCTGAAAATCTTCCTCCTGAGGTAGAAGGGAACAAATGGGAACAATTTCAGAGACCTACAACTGGACAATGTACAGATAATCGGAAACCTTGGGACACTCTGTCCTAAATGGAACATCTCCATCAAATCCCTCTCCTCAGAGCTCAGGGAACTTTATGGAAGAGGAGGCAGAAAGACAGTAAAAACCAGAGGGGTTGGAAGACACCAAAGAAAAAAGTCCCTCTAAACACAGAAGGACCAATACACATATGAACTCAGAGAGGACTGTGGTATCATGTACAGGGCCTTGCAATGGTCTGTGTCAGATGGGGTCTCAGCACTGAGAAGAGAAGTGGACAAAAGCCCCCATCCATAACCCAGAAGCTATGTCCAGTTGATAACCACTTGCAAATGAAAACTCAGTTCTTTCCAATGGAGTCTTACAGGGAAGAGACCATCCTTAAGGGCAGAACTCATGTTAAACAGTAGATGACTTACTCATAATAAACTCAATGACATATTTGGAGGTTCTTTCCCTCACAAGGTTTTGACAAAGCTTTACTTTTTTTATTTTTTACCTTATATATCCATTAAATATATATATTTAATTTTTAAATAAATATATATATATATATAATAGCTTCCAGGTTTTTTGTGCTTAGGAGATTACTGTGTGTAGAAACGTGTGTGTACTAAGTCTACATGTGTATCTTGTGCTTTTTCTTTGGCTTTTCTTTTTGTTGGTTTTGTCCTATTGCAGTTTGTTTTTTGTTTTATCTTATTTCGTCATTGTTCTTTAGATGTCTTTTTGTTTTTTAACCAGAGACATAAAGGGTGTGGATTCCAATGTGAGTGAAGGTGGGGGAATCTTGGAGGAGTTGTTGGACAAATCAGAATATAGTGTATGAAAAATACTTACTTTCAATTGTAAAGAAAAAAAGAATAGTGAGTGTTCATGCAAATTAAATTGTCAAATTAATACAAATTCCTTTGGTTCCTAGTGTAACTGAAGTTTTAGGGGAAATAACCCCAAACCTAGCAGGCAGCTAATCTTAGTCCAGTTAATGAAACAGAGTAAGGGCAAAAGACACAGAAAGGAGATTTAATCAATGTTAGCAAGTTTGGGGAAGCAGATGGAGGAGTCTAACAACCTCAGTTCCATATATGGGCTACCAATATGAGCCTGTAATTGTAATAAAATTTTGAAACAAATGGCAGATGATATTTGTAATTGGAGAGACTTGGTCATAATGTTATCTTGTTTATCACTGTCTCAAGTTGGGTTCTAAGATGGTCCTGAGAAGTTCTTGTTTTCTGAGAGGATTGGCTCAGGCTCACCCTCGTTTATACTTGAACTTGCTGGGCTTTCTTATTCCTGGAGTCTGAGGACTGGAATTGCAACTTATCTTCTTTAGTTTCATCTATCTTTAAGCAAGCATTATGCTTACTTTCCAAGGTAACCAGGTAACTCAAAGGTAAGGAGACATGCACAAAATTAAGGCAGAAATGACAGATTTTTATCCTGCCCTTTGGTGAGGCCAGCTCAGAAATGAAGACTGTTTAACAAAAGCATTTCTACCTAACTGTCATAACAAGATTTAAATCTCTAACAAATGTGTTCACTTAAATTTGTTGGTTAGAAACTTTCAGGGCTGGTAACACGTTTTGTATATGTTCAAATGTAGCTTTCCGTGTTTCCATACATACAGTGATTTTATTAAGAACAAAATATATTCAAAATTTTCTAAAGAAAATTAAAATAAATGAGAACCATTAAGAGAGGAAAAGACACGCCAAAAGTTACAGATGACCTGTGTTTTTGGTAAAGGCTAAAGAAACATGTTTTTAGATGAAAAGGGGTATTAGGTGATAGAAAAAGATTACAGATAGGAAACCCAGCTGAATTGATAGCATTATCACAGGGAATAATAATTCTTTTTATATTATAAGCAATTGCTGCCTCAGAAAGTGAAGCAGAAGAAGGATTTTATTTATTAGCCATAGTTGTGATTACCCAGGATACTGGAAAGATGGAATTTTCCACCTCTATCATTTCTAGGAGACATGATCTCAAAGATTTCCTGCTCATCTGGTTCTTATAATCTTTTTTGCTTCCTGTTTCATGGTGTTCCCTGAGCCTTAGATATAGGAGTTGTGTTGTAGGTATATCTACTGCGGCTGGTACTCCATGATCAGTTCATGTTTCCATTATGACTCGCTGTGGTTTCCTGTAATGTCCTGTTTCCTGCAAAGAGAAGCTTCTTTGATGAGAGTTGATAACTACACTCATCTGTGGTTGTAAAGAATATGTATTTAGAATATAGTTAAGAGTTATGCTGGTCTAGTGAAGTAGCAGGGGTAGGTTCTCCTCTAAGATCCATGACTTCCTTGGCTTGAATAGTTGTCAGGATTTCTAGTACCAGACATGGTTTTCTCTGTTTGAGTGGGCCTTAAGTCCATTTAGATAGCTGTTGGATACCACCAAGATGAGTGCCATTTTTGCACCTTTAGGGAGAGATTGCCATGCTAGTCACAGTTGTGGTTTATAGGTGTCTCAGCTGGGTAGGACTATTGATTGCTGACCTCTCTTGGAAGTTTATATGGTACCTTCCAGCACTGTGAAAGCTAGACTGCAGGAAGGAGGCTTTCATGGTAGAGTCTGCTCAAATCTTCTGAAATGCATGGTGTCTCCAGCAACGGGGATTTGCATTCAACCTCTGAGAGGCAAACAAGGGCAATGGCAATAGTTTTGGAAGTCACTTGGACTTCCCTGACCAACTCAAATGGAACTTTCTCAGGCCTGCTACTGGGCTGTTGTTGTTAGTCTATGGCTCTTGTGAGGAGCATTGTCTCTCCAAGTGGCATAACTTCACTATATGTGTATGTATGTGTATATATATATATATATATATATATATATATATATATATGTCTCAAGACAGGGTTTCTCTGTGTAGCTTTGCACCTTTTATTATTCCACTCAAACTCACAGAGATCCGCCTGCCTCTGCCTCCTGAGTGCTGGGATTAAAGATGTGTGCCACCACCGCCCGGCTATTTTTAATTTGTGATGTATTTAGATGTTTCTGCTTTTCAACATGGCTTCTTAGAAAGTTTCAAAGAAATAAGACATCTAACAGCTAAAAGAAAACTTCACTTTATCAACTAACAATAAAATGAATTATGATGTTTGCTGTGGTTTGAAAGTTTGGCTTCTAGAATTGATGTACTGAAAACTTAATCCCTGCCTTCACATAACTGTGTTTGAAGTTGGCCCTAGTAGGTGATGAGTATGAGAATATGTAGGTAGTTAAGCATATTCATGTCCCTGTTGTGGGTGGTCCTCACACATTCTCTCTATGCAGGGAATAATACAAAGAAGCTGAATAAGGCAAAACTGGTTTCCTGTCTTTAAACTGGGATTTTAGTCTTCGATATCCTTCAGATGTGGACTCAGACTGGGACTTAACCCATTGTCCTCTCTGCTTCTCAGGCCTGAAGCCTCTGAATAGAGCTGTGGCTTTGCTTCTCTGTCTTCAGTTTGACCACTTCAGATATTGTGACTTGTCAACTCCATAGTCATACAAGCCAGTATACATACACCAATCCCATTTCTGTGTTTCTCTGGTGACTCCTGAGTAATGAGTTTCCTTGATCTTTGTGCTTCATTAAGTCTATTCCATTTCTCATATATCAGTAAACTGATGGATAAATAATTAAATATTAAGTGAATAAACCAGGCAGCATCAACACATTAAATATTTTAATATAATATGCTACATATTTCATAATATATTTTCATCTTTAAATTTTGTCTCACGTTTAACTCTGACAGTATTTATAGGGGAATACACCAAGTTTAAGTCAAATAATTAATCTAAGATAATACCAAATAACAGTAGTTTCAAGGTTCAGTTCTCTGATGCTACAAGCTAGTCTGATTTCCTTATATGTAGCAGTAATTCTACCTTTATATTTGTCAAAAACTAAAGCTGCTTTTATGGCATATAAAGTACAATTCCTTTCTCTGAAGTCACCAGGATTTACTTACATGTTGTTTATAACTAATATTTGGCCATTTTACATGGGCATTAAAAAGATTGAAATTCTGTCATAAGTGATGCGAGTCTATAGACTCAGGAACAATTGGCTGTTTGGGTTATTCCCATTCCTGTACCTGACAATTTTTTTCACATGGGTAAAATTACTTAGAACTTGAGAGTTCCTTGACTAAGTTCTCATGAAATATGAAACAGTCAGCTTATTTGTTCTAACAGAATACACTAAAAAGGTAATGCCACTAACAAAAACTGCTATACCCATTCATATCAAGTACACCCTTGGCTTACTTTCTTTAAATATGATTTTATTTTAGCAGCTGGCCAGACAATTGCTGTTTTTGTATTGCTAGTCATTATTTGATGACACATAAAGTAAATGGCATATTCTATTTTAGAAATAGTGGAATAACAAAATGGAATCATGAGAAATAGATATAATTTTGATAAGCCGAATCAGCCAGAGAATGTTAAAGAAAAGAAAGCTGTACACTTAATGACTCTGCGTCACTCTCAAATTGAATGGTTATTACTTTTTTAAAGTAAGCAACCTTTTTTTAGTGTCGATTTATCATATTTCTAGGCAAATTTGATTTAAATAAGAAATAATGCACACACACACACACACACACACACACACACACACACACACATATGAATGTGTACACACCAGCTAGTCTCTCCTCACTTCTGTGGCCTTGTTCCTTTATCTCATGGGAATCTGGCCCAGCATTACCTATGGGATTTACTCTAACTGCCCTACTTAAAAGTCAAGCCTATTTTTTTACCCCAGCATTTTCTGTCAACTTTCTATGCTCTCTTTTGCTCCTCAGCACCTACCACTCTCTGACACTGTTTGGTAAGGCTTTACATCACTATTACAAAATACTATTGCTGCTACAAAAAAACTTGAAGGGAAGAAGATTAATTTATCCTCAGCTGCAGAGGTATCAGTCCGTAGTCTGACTCAAATGGATCTGGGTCTATGATGAGACATGACATCACGGAAGTAGGAGCATGTCAGAGAGGTTGCTCATCTTATGAAGGTAAAATACAGAAAAGTACAAAAGACAGTTCCAGAAAACATATTGGGTCCATTGAGAAGACGAGTGTCTTCTGCTCATTTCAGGCACACTGGGGTCGCCAGAAATAGAACCACCACTAAATTCCTTCCCTGGAGAATAATGGAAATAATTAAACTAAGGCCATTATGCTAATCATGAAGGCAGGAAGGAGAAGATAATATAGGAAAATATATTAGCCTTGATAAATCAGTTTCTAAGCCCTTTCCTGATGCATAATTAATTTTTATTTAACCTCCCATGAATCTATGCACAATACATAGCCAATGTAACGAGAAGTAAATATAAGGTCACTGGAAACAACCATTATTATAATAATAAAATCGATGTTTTGTGCTCAGTGTGTGCCTTCTTTTATATTCTGCACTATAGATATTAAAATATTATCTTTTCTCAGTGAAGAGAAGTGTTTCTATTAAGTGAACTGATTTTATGCAGCACAGTACAGAAATTGCCTGGTAGAGCTGGCTGTTTAAAGCCATCAATTGCCTATCTAGTTAAGGAAATATGCCGTAATCATTAAACACATGAATGGAAAGAAGCTATTTCCTTAATGAATCCCTATTAAGGTATATTAAAGCCAGCTTTATAAATACACTTTAGAAATCTCTTGGACTGACAAAATTTATGTCTTCTGCCACATTAGCAGAGTCCTCAGCTGTGTTCCAGCTGCTTCTGTGTTACCCTTCCTCTGAGTCATCCCTTCCCCTTTCCTGCACACAACCTCTTTCCAGCACTCCTCTTCTCTCAATTCCTGGCCCTTGTTTATTTGATGTGTCACTGGGGCTTGGATGAAGATGAAGGTACCCTGTTTCAGGGTCACTTACACCCCATGGGGATTGTCTATGATGACAGCTATGACACTGCACTCATAGCCCCCAAGTTCTGTGGACTTCCTAGACTGACACACAATTTTACATCTCCCATCTTTGATGCAGTCTTTCCCATTAACATAGCTTTTGGTCCTTAACACTCTCTTTTAGTTACTATTTATTTTATTTCTCTGAGAACTTCATTCATGAGGACTATATTTACACACTTCCCACCCCACCCTCTCCCATACCTTACAAGTACCCCCAACTCCCTCTCAAATGCATTCCTCTACCTATTTATTGATACACACACACACACACACACACACACACACACACACACACACACACCTCTGGGTTCTACATATGAAAGAAATCATATTTGTCTTTCTGAGTCAGGCTTATTTCTCTGACCTAATTATTTCAAATTGAATCCATTTGTCTGCAAATTTAAGAATGGAGTTATAACTCCATAAAAATTTCATTGTGTGTATCTGCCATATTTTCTTTTTCTTAATGCAATAAAATCAAACATCTTATTTTGAGTTTTACCTGATTAATTAGATAGGCAATCAATGGCTTTGAATGTCCAGATCTACTAGATCACTTCTATCCTATGCTACAAAAAACCAATGCACTTAATAGAAATATTTTGATTCACTAGGATAATATTTTGATAGGAATTTAGAAATTATTTAAGTTTTTAATATAAAATTTTATTAATTCTTTCCAAGTATCAACCAAATGATAGATATTCTAAAATTAAGAGAATTAGAGGAATAAAGTAGTTGGTAATAAAATTTCTCAGTAAATTCCACTGGTTTACAATTTATTTTAAAAAATAAATAGGAGTTAGGCTGACAAAATGGCTCAGCAGGTTAAAGAGCTTGCCACACAAGGATGACATCATCTACAATGGTCCCACTTGCTGGCGGTGGTGAGAAGTCTTTAATGGTATTACTTTGGATCTAATCTCTCTCTTTTTTTTTGAATTTATTTTATTGTATTTTACAACATAATTCAACTTTACATATCAGCCATAGATTCCCCCGTTCTCCCCCCTCCCGCCCTGCTCCCCTCCCCCCAGTCCACCCCCCATTTCCATCTGTATTGCATTGATTTTCCACAGATCTCAGCTGTGGGGAACTACTTTAGCAGATATATTTCTTATTACTTCTTATATACTTCTTATATTCATTCCATCTTCTTAATTCTTATTTCTCTTGGTTCCTTTGAATACAGGGTTGTCTGTTTTAGTTCATTATCAACTCTTTGGTTGATTTTATGTACTGTTCTTATTTTTTAGATTTATTTATTTTATGTATGTGACTATTTTGCCTGCATCTATGTGTGTGTACCATTTGCTTGCCTAGTGCCTGAAGAGGTAGAGAACGGCATCAGATTCCCTGGCACTGAAGTTATTGAAGGTATGAACCACCATGTGGGCACTAGTAACTGAAGTGGGATCCTTTGTAGAAGCCACAAGTGCTCTTAACCGTTGAGCCATGTCTCTAGCCTCTGGCTATTGTTGTTTCAGTCTGCATTTTACTGATTTATGCCCTGATCTTTATTACTTCTTACCATCTACTCTTTAGGGGCTTGTATTGTTCTTGTTTTAGATCCTTAAGGTGGATCATTAGGCTATTTATGTGATGTGTTCTGGAGTTTTATTTAATGTAAGCATTCATAATTATGAACCTTTCTTAGCTGAATACATGAACTGCCTTAGCTGTATCCCAAAGGTCCTGGTCTTTAAGCTTTTGTATAGCTTGTTTTTTTTTCTTGCTATTGATTTCTAGTTTTGTTGCATTATTATCTGACACGGTATATGAAATTATTTTGAGTCTTTCATATTTCGTAAGACTTGACTCGTGGATAAGAATTTCGTCTCTTTTAGAGACGGTTACAGGGGCTCTGAAAAAGGGTTTTTATTGTGTTTCTTCTGGAAAGACTGGGCAATATAGTCTTGAATGACCAGTGGGTAATTGAACAAAAATAAACAACTCACCAGGCCATTGGGATACAGATAGGCACATCTAAGATGAAAGTTCATCTTTTTTCTGTCATTTTTCATGAGGTTGCATTCCAAGGATTATTTTTCAATGAAACTCCATTCTTTTCTTTTTTTCGACTTGGGGTATCTTCTTTCACTGAATTTAACTATATGGAAATTAATCTATGTCAAAGTGTATATTAATAAATATTAATTTCAGTTGATAGGCAGCATATATATATATATATGTGTGTGTCACAATTTATTTATCTACTTATATGTTTATGGACAGTTGGATTTCTTTCCATATGTAGCTGCTAAAAACACACATAAGATATGTGCTCTCATTTTCCTAGAATAATTTTCAAGCTCTTATCCAAATTGGTTGTATCATTTAAAATCATTATAACCATTAAAAATAAGTAAGTTATGCTTAGGTAACAAGCTTTATAAAGGTAAAGATACTGCAATAAAGAAATATTATAAGCTAAATATTCTATTAGTTGTGGAGTTTTGCTGAAACTAATTAATTGTTAATAAATAAGTGAGCTTTGTGTGACTGATGCCAATTACTTATTACTTTGGCATAACTGATTGTAAAATTTATTTTTATGGTATGATATTTTATTTATTTATTAAAATGCTGTTCATTTTTACAATGTATTCTGATTCTATCTGCCTACCATTATCTACTTCCAGCTCCCTCTACTGTGACCCATCCTGTCTCTTCCATTTTGGTTTGTTATTAGTAATCTATCCATGACTTTTGGTACATCACAGAAGAGTGAGTAGAAAGAATGTAAGAGCTAAGTGATGATGAGAAAAGCTGTGCATGTTGACATCTGGACACGACACGGATGTTGCACACATCCACTCACCTCAGTTGTGTCGTTAGCCTTGTGCAAGATCAAGCCATGAAGATAGTTTTGAATTCTGAAAACTTTCCCATCATCTTCATTTGTAAACCACATGTTATCAGGGAAATGCAAATTAAAACCATCAGATACCAGGATGTGCTTATTAACATGATGAGAAACAGAATAATAACACCACCAAGTGCTGGCAATGGTGTAAAGCTCCCGAAACTGTTACTCGTTGCTGGTGGGAATACAAATTGGCACTGCAGCTTTGCAAGGCAGTTTTGCAATCTCTTACAACACACTTCTCATATGATCCAGCTGTTAACCAAACAATATGAAAACTTAGTATTTGAACAAATATCAGTCGTTCAGGTGTAATCATCTTTATACTTGCCAAAGTTTGGGAATAACAAAGATCCCCTTTGGCAGGTGAATGTACAACTCTACTGAGATGCATTCAGAGAATGGAATGTTATCTACAGGCAAAACAGATGGATGATTAAGCAGTGAAATCATGGAGGAAAGTAAAATGTATATCACTAAATTCAAAAGGTGATTCTAAAACTCTACAAATGATATGATTCAAATGATGTGAAGTTCTAGAAAAATCAGAATTATGGAGACAGTTGAAAGACCAGTGAATGGCAGAGACTGGGTGTGGTGTATGGAGAGAAACAGATGAACATACAAATGAGTAGCACACAAAGGATTTTCAGCGAGTTAAAATACTCTATATGCACTATGATAGTGGATTCACATTATCATGCATTTTCTTAGGTATATTTAATATATAACACCAAGAGCAAACCCTAAGTTAAACCATGGGTTTCAGGTATACGGCTCTATCAGTACAGTTTAAGAGGTATAGCAGATGTCCACTCAAGTGAGTGAAGCTGATGAGAGGGAGAAGTAAGGTTTATATTGAACATACATGCATTGCTCAATGTTGATGTGAAACTTACACTTTTAAAACAGCTATGTCTTAAAATATAATGTAGGTAATTACTATATAAAATACACTGTAGACAATTATTATATAAAATACACGCAGATAAAAAACTGAGTGATCGTTAATAACAATATAGAAAATATTCTATGTTTTTCATAAATTTTCATGATGCCTGTGTTGTCAGCTTCTTGAAATGCATAGCATGTTATAAGCTGCCTTTCTAAACAAGGATTTCATTGCATAAAAGAAAAAATATGTTTAAAGAATAAAGCACAGGAAGGCTAACTTTTAAAGTAGAAATAATTGCTATCATTTCTATGGCATTTCCTCTCTTCTTGTAGTGTCTGTAAAATCTTCTCACTTTGTCCCTCTTCAGCAATCACTGGGAGTGCTGTGTTAGCTGAGAAGACAGAGGCAGAATACCAAAGAGATGACAGTGTGGCCTTTCAAAGAAAGCCAGGTACTTACCCTGGCCTCTGCCATTCATTCTTATGACCTTAAATTGATTTTTTGAGCTCTCTGTCCCTCTGCTCTTTTTCTATACAACCCAGTTGTATTAAGCTATAGTCGACAGACACAAATGGCATGTATTTATTATCTATGTAATATTTTGGTATACTTACATTTTGTGAAATGATTAAAGCAAGAAAATAAAGACAACCATCACCTCATATACTTGACATTTTGTGATTAAAAAAATTTAGTAATTACCATTTTAGCAATTTTCCAGTGCACGTTATTAACTATAGTTAATAGTTATAGTTTACTCTTTCACCTCCCTGTTTAACTTTATTCTGGGGTATTGGCTTTATTTTTTAATGCTATTGTAGGTATTTTCCCTAATTTATTGATTTTGGACAGTTTGCTGCTAATGGACAGAAATGCTGCCAGATTTTATTTTTCTTTTTACCTTCAAAAGTTTACTGAATACATTTGTTAATTTTAGCACATGTCTTCAGGGCTTTAAGAGAGAATTTACTTTTCCCTTTGAAGTTGAGGTACCTTATTTCTTTCTTTTAGCTGTGGCAAGGAGTCCAGTGCCATGTTGAATAAATATGCTAAGGACAGGCATGCTTGTCTTGCTTCAGATCTTAGAAGAAAACCAATTTTTTGCTGAATGGTGTGGCATTAGCTGTAATAACATTAGATTATAATTTTCCTGTACTTTTCATTTGATGTGGTAAGATACAATAATTCTATACCTAATTAGTTCAGAATAATTAATCATGAAGGATGTTATTTTTGACATTTTTTCAGCCTCAAAGGAGATGCTCACATGGTATATACTCCTCATGTTGTGACTATGATTCATATTTATAAATTCACATTTATTGATTAATTCTTCTGTCTCTGAAATAAATATCACTTTATCGTGGTACTTAAATATAGTGCAGGAAGGATAGTAAAATAGTTCATGTGTGATCCTTGTAATGTGTTGATTTCAGCTTGCTGCGAATTTCTGAAGGAATCTTTTCATCTGTGTCAATCACCTATGCTGTCTCATTAGCTCTCTCATTCTCTCCTTGTCTTTTTATTTCTGTATTTAGTGTCAGGGTAATGTTGACTTAGTAAAACAAGCATGGAAGTATTTCTTCCAATTTCAATTTTGAAATACGTGATTTTAACCCTTTAAATTTGGGATAATTT